>JAUMHN010148689.1:0-22902 GCA_032360265.1 Heliamphora ciliata
AGAACCTTTGACCCGATCTTCCGTGCAGCACGCACCGAGTCAAATACTGGATAGAATATACGGACTATGCATTCATATGTCACAAATATAAATATGAAACTATAATTACAAAATCATCTCGAATGTTTCTCATTAATATGCCAAGGATCCAGAATAAAATACATAAAAAAGCATGACTTTTCAATATACATTTCCAACACTATCTTCATCGAAAATGATAACCACGAATTAATAGGTTGAATAAAGACATAAAAATTCAGGACGAAGCACATTATAAAAATAATTAAAAGCCGAGTCAAAGCCTAAAACTATTTTCATCGGAAAAGATAATCGCGAATTAATAGGTCGAGTTAAGACCTAAAAATTCGGAACGAAGTATGGGATAAAAATAATTAAAAGCCGAGTCAAGGCTTAAAACTATTTTCATCAAGAAAGAAAAACCTTGAATTAATTGGTTGAGTCAATACCTAAAAATTCGGGACAAAGCACAAAATAAAATTAATTAAATGTCGAGTCATGACTTAAAACTATATTCATCGGAAGGATAACCTCGAATTAATAGGTCGAGTCATGACCTAAAAATTTGAGACAAAGTATGGGATAAAAATAATTAAAAGCCAAGTTAAGGCTTAAAACTATCTTCATCAAAAGGATAATCTCGAATTAATAGGTCAAATCAACACCTAAAAATTCAGAACGAAACACGGGATAAAAATAATTAATAGCCGAGTCAAGACTTAAAACTCTCTTCATCGGAGAAAACCACAAAAAACACAACCAAAATAAGATTTAATATTACATAAAATTTAAAATTATTTTTAGAAAAAAAACACAAGATTTAAAATTATTTTTGAAAAACACACAAGATTTAAAATTATTTTCAACTAAACAAAATAACAAAGCACACAAAAATAAGAAACAAAATACATAAAACATAAAAATAAAACACACAAAACACACAAAAACAAAAATAAAACACACAAACAGCCTCCCATAAAACCCAAAACATAATCATGGAAAACTGACACGTAACCGCCAACTCTAAAAGTTGGCGGTCGCCGGGTTCAAAGCACGAGGATGTGACATGACCATTTGCTAGCTGGCGGTTGCCGCAAATTTCCCTTATGGCATGGCAGTTGCCATGTGACGTTTGAAAAACCCAACGGTCGCCACCTTCAAAGGTAGTGACCGCCACTTCCAAGCACGCACAAGGCTCCCAGAGTCGTGTGACTTAGGCTCACTTACATCCCTCTTGCTCTCTCTCTAGCGCCCTCACTCTCTTAAGCTCTCTCAAACCTTCTCTTGGTTTCTTTTACCCTCGAGCTTCTATCTTCTTACTTTTCTGATCATGGCGGGACATGGGTATCTTGATGACATCTCCAGGGTACTACGGGGTTCCTCTACAGGTCAAAGCTCTACTATGGGCACTCTTGTGGGCACGACTACCTGTCTTCCTACAGTGAGGTCACCACCACTTAGCCCTCCGCCGTGTTGGGAGCGATAGATGCCCTAGCCCTTGAGGTGTGGCGGAGCGTGCTTTTCGCCATGCTACCGAGGATGAGGCACGGGTAGCTACTGAGGCGCAAGCAGCTGCAGACACTGCTGCTGAGGCCAAGATTGTCTATTTCCTAGATCCTCAGGCTGGAGAGGGTTTTCTCACACCCTTTGATCCACGTACATACGCTCTGGCACCCCACCGCTTAGGCTCAGGTGGGATGATGCACTACGAGCCTCTCGTTGATGCTGTTGCTGCTGACGTCCTCCTTCGAGAGCTGGACTAGCACATCTCACGCCAGCGTCCCTCGGTAAGTTCCCATGTCTCTTTCTTTCAGTATCAAAGCACGTTTTACTTTTATATCTCGAACATAGATGCATGTCTAAGATCCCCTGTGACTTGTTATTATAATGTGATATATATGATAATGTATGAAACATTGAGATTTCTTAATGAACTGGACATAATATATGTAATCACATTAAAAGAACAAATCTGGACATTGGACTGAAAAACTAGGTAGGTACCTGTGGAAAGAAGATTCTAAAATAGTAGGGGACACAAGGGTTAGGGTTTAGATGCGAACAATAAAAGGGGGTGGTTTTTCATTTTTTATTTTTAGAAAATCACAAAAATCTAAGGGTTTTTTTTTCTTTTATTGAAAAACATAAAATCTAAAGGGGTGATTTTTTATTGTTATTTTTGGGGAAAAATATAAAATCTAAGGCGGGTGATTTTTTATTATTATTTTTGGGGAAAAACAAAATCTACGGGGGTGATTTAGGATAGAGATTTGCTTAGCTCATCAGGGATTAGGGTGCCTAGTCTTCTTCTAGGGCTTGAATGAACTAAAGGATCATCACACACACACGAACCTAGGGTTAAAAAGATTTTTCTGGCGTACTAGGGGTTAGGGTGCCTAGTCTTCTTCTAGGGCTTGGGGGAACCAAAGGATCGTCACATATACACGAACCTAGGGTTGAATGATTTATCTGGCGCACCAAGGCTTAGGGTGCCTAGTCTTCTTCTAAGACTTGAAAGAATAAAAGGATTGTCACATACTCACGAACCTAAGGTTAAAAAGATTTGCCTGGCACACCAGGGTTTAGGGTGTTTAGTCTTCTTCTAGGGTTTAAAAGAACCAAAGGATCGTCACGAACCTAGGGTGGAAAGATTTACCTGGCGCACCAAGACTTAAGGTGCCTAGTCTTCTAGAGCTTGAAAGAAGCGAATGGTCATCACACACACACAAACCTAAGGTTGGGTTTACTTGGCTCACCAGGGATTAGGGTGCCTAGTCTTCTAGGGCTTGAAAGAACCAAAGGATTGTCACACACACACGAACCTAGGGTTTTTTATTACTTTTTATATTTTTTGCATATTTTCTGCATTCCATTTACTTTGACTGCTCTTATTATCTGATCATCTTCTTCATTTTAGGTTGGCCAGTATGTTAGAGGGTTTGGTGGCTCCACCTCTGGCGAGGTGTTGAAGTGGTACGATGCCTTCCCCGCTCTTAGCCAAGCTTTTGTTAATGCATCCGGCTTTGCTCGGTTCATACCTCTGCTGGGTAGGACGAGCAATGATCGGGTTTGGCTGACATCCTTGGCAGAGAGGTGGTGGGATACCACCAACACCTTTCACTTCACCACTTTCGAGGCTACACTGACACCTCTTGACTTCACTATGATCATTGGGATCCATGTCGAAGGAGCTTCTATCCCATTCGATCAGTCCATCGCTTGCTCTGCTGATGCTTTGACTAACCTGCTTGGCGCTCTTTTTATCCAGATGGATAGAGACAGAGTCAGGTATACCTAGTTTTTCGAGCACTTTCATCATTTCCATTGCATTGAGCCACTTCGAGTGGGTCGCTCGCAGTTTTTTGCTATACATGTTCGGTACCTCCTTGTTTTCGAGCAAGGAGAATATCATGCATCTTCATAATCTTGGCGCCCTTGCTCGCCCTGATTGAGTTGCCACATATGACTGGGGAGGAGCTGCTTTGGCTACGCTTTATGGCTCGATGAGGGCCTTGACTAGATTCACCCAGGAGCTTAATATTGAGGGCTACTAAAGGGTCTAGGAGGTATGTTTCAGTTTCTGCACACTGTTCATTCATTTCTTCTGTTATCGGTTATATGTTCTTTTGCTGACATATTCTCTTTACAACTTTGGACTTATGAGTTCCTCGGGCTTCACATCCCTGCGAACTCCTTTGCTGACCCTTTGGTTATTCCTTGTGCAGCTCAGTGGGTCTGAGGTCTAAAGGGGAAGAAAACTAAAGGAAAGGATTTGGACAGATTTAGGGCATCTCTAGATCGACTCACTCCTGACCAGGTACCACTTCTTGCTTTATTCTCAACTTATTGTTTACTGCTTTATCTATTCACTGTTTACTATACTATATACTATTTTTTGTATTGCACCATTCACTGCTCACTATTCTCTGCACTGCACTATTCTCTATTCACCATTCACTAACCCCTATTCTGTACATTGATTACTACTCACTGATCATTGAACACTGAACCCTGTTCTGCACACTGACCACTGCTTACTGTAAACTGAACATTGAACCCAGTTCTGCACCATTCACTGCTCACTTTACTGATCACTATTCTTTTATTCTCTGTATCGTTCACTGAATTTTTGTAGGTTCACTAGGATGTCTAGCAAGGGATGGAGGATCGGGCTGGCAAGGATTTGATACGCAACCGTGATACCTCTTCGATACGGATCTTGCTAGTGGGACCTTTCTGTCGGGAGTACTACTTCGTAGAGAGGGTGGCCCGCCAGTCTTTAGGTCTTGATCTTTTTAGGATCCTGGCTATTCCTCCAATTTGTATGCGCCAGATAGACCACATGAGTCGAGTCGACATGCTACTTGAGATGATGGGGACCCATGCCACAAAATTGCTAGGACCCGATGGAGATTACACTTCATGGGCCTTGGCACATCTATAGGACCACTAGGTCCTAGCTCAGCGGTGGTTGCTGATAGGAGGAGAGGACGAGCACCAGAGGCTGTTCTTTAGGCTGCTGCTGCTGAGATGCTAGTGTTGGGGTTGGTGAAGCAGGTGCTGCTGCTGCTGGGGCTGCTGCCGCTGCTGCTGGAGTTGCTAAGGGACCTACTGGAGTGATGAGAGATGCTGGTGTTGGGGTTGGTGAAGCAGGTGCTGCTGCTGCTGGGGCTGCTGCCATTGCTGCTGGAGTTGCTGAGGGACTTGCTGGAGTGATGAGGGGCCCGAAGATTCCCTGGGAGTTCCAATCCGTAGCATATGGCTATCCCTTTCCTCTTCTAGTTTTGGTTCTACCATCGTAGGAGTTTAGAGCTAATCTCAGTCTCAGTCAGGTTTGTCTTCGTTCTTCCTCCTTCCTTTTGGTTACTTTCTTTACTTGTTTAGTTTACTTAAACTACCTGCCTCTTTTTTACAGGTTAATCAGGCATGGCTAGATCACCTGCTGCTAATATTCACGGGTCAGAGAACACTGATCTGCCAGCTCGATATCACTGTACGAGCAGCTGGCATTGCTTTTGCCCCAATAGCCAAAGAAAGTACCTTCTAACCTTTTAACTTATTTGCTATTTTTTGTATTATACTCTTATCCTTATTTCCTTTTATCAGCAGCCGACACCAGCCACCGATATAGTACATCCACAAGCTTCCATTCGACCTCAGGTACCAGTCCAGGCTCTAGCTCGAGGCCGCGGGTTCCGTGCTTCCTCCTCCAACGCTTGCTCTAGAGGGTCTGTCTTTTCTGCCTAGAGCCATTCTCGCATTATATCTTCTTCTTCAGATGGCGGGGATGATAGTGATAACTTGGAGGCACTTTTTGAGGACGTTAGCTCTGATGAGGCCGAGCCTTCTTCCCACAGATTCTGCTGGAGACGATGAGAGAGATTTCCCTTCCCCCTTATGATACATTCTAATACATTCATTTTGATACATTTGGTTTTATGGGCCTACGTCTGCCAAATTTCTTGGTTGTTGGGCCTGAGTGCCCCTGTCTCACATACATTTTGACACATTTGGGCCTTCATACGATTCACTGCATTTTATATATACATCTGTTTGCATGATTTATCTTCGTTTGCTGCTTAAACTGCTTTACCTGATATAAAAATCATAGACTATGGAAATTGTAAAATAACATGCCTTTTGAACATGGCGGTCGCTATGATGCATAGTGGTGGTCGCCACAAAGCTCAAGGGACAGGTGGCGGTCGCCAGGTTTTGAAGGTGGTGGTCGCCACAATGCTCAAGGGACAAGTGGCGGTTGCCAAGTTTTGGAGGTGGCGGTCTTGTATTGTGTACTTTTATCATGGCGGTCCTATACTCCAAGGTGGTGGTCACAATAATAATTATACTTTTTCTAAACTTTTTAACGTCCAGCCTTCTCATGGCTTATAAATACAGCCCTTAGGGTCCCCATTTTCTGTCACTTTCAACAAGATGGCTTCCTTTCATGGCCCACGTTCTGCATGGGTTGAGGAGTTTTCACACATTGAACATCTGATCTTCGCCTCATTTGGCATTAATTCCTTGTTCTCCTTAATGACTGTAAAGATCAATAGACCATTATTACGGGCTGCTGCACAACTGTGGGACCCGTAATCTCACGTCTTCCATTTTAGCTTTGAGGAACTATGCCCCACTGTAGAGGAGTTTGCCGCCATTCTGGATTTGACCCCGAGGAAGTCTGTAGTTGTACCAACTTTCTTCCTTTTCACCTGTCAACAAATAATATAACTTTATGGTTTGTCTAAAATGGAGGCTTCCCTTCTGACATCCGATGACTGCCTCGATATTCCATAGATCATAAATAAATTATGTCCCACTGGCGATCTTAGTGATCTTGGCTTTCAGTTACGGCGTCGCTATGCCCTATGTTTCTACCTCCTTGCTCGGTACCTTCTCGTTCCTTCTGATGGACGAGTTAGCTGCGCGCTAGTTGACATTGCGGGTCAGATGTGGTCGGGGAGAGACTTTGTCCCGTTGGTTCTGCCCAAGACACTAATTGGCCTAGATACTATTCATCGCGGTGAGACTACTACCTTTGTTGGCAATCCCTTGCTTCTTTAGGTAAACTCAACACCTTTTCACACTGTTTGCTAAAACATGCTGCCTTCGATAGTTACCTCCCGCTTGCCTCTTCCATGAGTTTTCAATGATCAATTCATCTATTCCCCAGTACTCATAACTTCCATCAAGTAGATAGTGACGACTCGTGAAGGGTATCTTCCTCTATCGGAGTTCCTTCATTGCAATCTCAAGCATGTTTACAGTACCACCTCTCGCTTGCCTCTTCCACGAGTCTTCAACGATCAACTCATCCACTACCCGGGCCTTTGTCAAGGGCCTTCTGTTGCGCCCTCAAGGGGGTCCATTTCATCCCAACTCAACCATGACGGGTGCATTCATGCCAAACTGTACCCAAAATTCTTGCACGCTCATATTTTTTCATATACTTTAATGTCTTCTAAGGTTGCTCTATCGACTCCTCGGCCAGTCCCCTCCTACCCCTTCATCTAGTTAAGGTTTAAACTTCAAGGGCTCATCATCATATCCTCCGTCCATCTCATAATCCTCGTCAACCATCTGAGACTCTCTTATAATCTTCTCTTCTTTGCTTTATTTCCTTGTACAACTTTCCTCTTACTGATTTCTCATTGCCTTTACCTTTTTAATATCTATTGTAGATCAGGCTGATGGAGAAGATGAACCTTATACAGAAACCACCCACAGATTGGTACAGTGATGCGGCTCTCCTCTACCGCCCTTATTATTAGATATGCAGTACTGAGGCAGCTTAGTGACAGCATCTCTCTTCTCTGACGGGCCCAAAAATTACTTGGCAGTGTTCTTGGTAGTGGATCCCTACCATGACCTTGACTACTATGGACCATCCTGGCGTCCTGCTGATTGGCTTACGACTGTCTATTTTCTATTACCCACACCGGATAATGTGGCAGTTTGGTCGGAGCCAGATTATCTTCCACGGTGTTCGAGGCTATTTATATTCGTCTTCACTACGGGCCCCATTTTTTGCCAAATATCAGGAGGCTTGGCCATCCCATTCCCTGATGGAGATGCAGAAGTTGCAATACCCGAAACATCCTGACGAGTACAAGGCATGGCTGATCCAAGACAGAGAGAGACGAGACAAAGAAGAAGGAAAACAAGAAGTGAAGAGAAGGAAGATTTGAGGGACTCGCTTTGTTTTCAAGATTTTAAAGCTTTCCTTATTTTATTTAGAGTTTGGAACTTGTGCGTCCACCCTTTATTTTCAAAACTTTGTAACCCACGCTGAAAAGAAATAGTTCACTTTATGTTAAAAAGGTTCCAAGATATCTAAACTTTTCGATTTTTGTAATTAAATAATTTTATTATCAAAAACCTAAGATAAATTTACATTGATCTTACTCGGATTCAAAGATGGTTAAAATAAATAATATGGTCGGACTTCTTAAAAGTAGTTGCCTACGTATCCCAAGAAAGTGGAATTAGGCCTTAATGTAGTTCGAGGTCGGTTAATCTCGAGTATTAGAACTCTCCTTTTGTGATTCCTTAACTTTTTCTAAGATCGCCCTTTCGGGTTTTCGGCCTTGCTGACTACTCTAACTTTTTCCTGGGTTAACTTTTCGATTTTTAACCTAGCGAGTTTTTATTTCATCTTATTTTTCTCTCAAGGGTAGTACTTTTTGAGCTGGTCAAGGTTGATCGGAGTGGAGAACGTATTGCCATCCAAATCCATGATGATTACTGCACCACCGGTCATGATGATTTTGATCAGAAATGGTCCAGACCAGTTTGGCTTGAATTTGTCCCTTGGGTCGAAGATGGGAGCCCTGATTTCATTAAGAACCAAGTCGACTTCTCTGAGATCCCGGGCCTTAACCTTCTTGTTGAAGACTCGAGCTACCCTTCTCTGATACCATTGTATGTGAAATAAAGCCTGCAACCTTCTTTCATTAAACAAGAGCAGCTCTTCCATTTGATTTCTCTGTCATTCTGCCTTTGGAATACTGGCCTTAGCCACTACTCTTAATGAAGGAATTTCCACCACAGTGGACAGCATAGCTTCCATCCCATACACTAAAGAATATGGCGTGGTTCATGTTGAAGCTTTAATCGGCGTCCTATTCCACCAAAGTGCAAACGGTAGGTGTTCTGGCCAATCTTTAAGTGAACTTATCATCTTTTGCAGAATCTTCTTGACATTCTTGTTTACTGTCTCAACTGCTTCATTGGTTTGTGACCGATGTGGTGATGACTTATGGGCCACTATCTAGTATTCTTCAAAAAGATCTAAGACCTCTCCTTGGAAGTGCGAGCCATTATCTGAGATAACCTCATGAGGGACCCCGTACTGGAAAATGATATTTTTCTTGATGAATTTGGCAACATGTGAAGCTTTCAATACCGAGTAGGAAGCATCTTCCACCTACTTGGTAAAATAATCGATTGCCACCAAAATGAACTCGTGCCCGTTTGAATCCTTTGTTGTTACCCTGCCAATCAATACCCCATACTGAAAACGGCCATGGCGATGTCAGGCTATACACTTGAGATGGGGGAACGTGCATAAGGTTTGCATAGATCTGACACTTATGGCACCTCCTCACAAACTGTATACAATCTGTCTCCATTGTCATCCAAAAATACCTTTGTTGTATGATCTTTTTGGCTAACATGCTTCCACTCATGTGAAGCCCGCGGACACCCACATGTATTTCTTTCATCAGCTCTAGTCCTTCTTCACTATTGACAACAGCTTGTTAACTCCAAAATGCCCTCATTTGTATAATTTTTTCCCGCAAATGACAAATTTGCAAATAATCTCCTTATTGCTATTTTATTCTTTTTGTTGGCAAACTTGGGATATTCTCCTTTTTCCACGAAATTTTAAATGTTAAAGTACCAAGGGAGTTTATTGGTGCGTTCCTCTATTACGACTATCATTTCGTATGCCAGCTTTCTCTTCAGGTCAACTACCAATTGTGAGACCCTGTACCGTCTTGTTTTAAATTATATGCATATTCGACCCTTTTGACGCATGTTTAGAATTTTTGCTTCTACATATTTTTAAGCGTTTTGATGTATGATCGAGTTTATCTGAGCATGTGGGGTTGGTCCCGACGGTTGCAGGGAGTTGCGGTGCAAATTTCAAAAATTCAAAAAAAAAAGATATTTTGGAGGCCTATAAATATCAAGAGTTAGATATTTTCAAAAGATATTTTCAAAACATAACTCCTAAGTTTTCTCCTTTTTCTCTTTGCCTTCTCTCCAACTTCTTGGGGACCCGGGGCTTGGTTTTTGATGAACCAACAGTTGATCCTTGTTATAGGCATCGTGCTCTACGCTTTCATTCGATCAAAATTTCATTCCAACGAAGCTCGGTTTTGTACGCGGATCGAGGTGTCGAGTTCTTGACTCACCGAGGTAGGATTCTAGACTTTAAAGTTGTTAGAGGGTGTCGTATGTAATCTTATGCATCTTTATCGTTTTATTTTCCTGAAAAGATGTTTCATGTTTGGGAAAAGTGGGTTTTTGGTTTAAAAACCATTTTTTGTTGTTTCGGTTGGATGAAAACGGTGTTGGATGTTTCTTTTGAAGCCTTTGGTGATAGGCTTGAGCGTGTGTGAGTTCATGATTATGAGATGGAAGCTTCGAGGCATCATCTTGGGTTTAAAATGGCAAAACCATAGATGCAAAACATTTTCTGGGCTGGTTCAATCAACTGAACCCATGGGGTCAGTCGACTGGATCATGGTTTGGTGGGTTCAGTCGACTGAACTCATAAGGTCAGTCGAATGGACCATGTTGTTGGGCATTTTGGCATGGATTCCAATGTGTTTTTTAGTCGGCTGGAGGGTGGATTCAGTCGAATGAACCTAGGCTGTTGAGGGTGCATCTTTGAAAATCATGTTTTTTGAAGGGTTGGAGCTAGCCTGTGGGATTGAGGCTCAACTTTTAAAATGTTTTGATGAAAACCATGCATTTTCATGCATCGATCTCCATGGTAGATGGATTGAATCTTCTTATACATATGTTGTGTAGTTTTGAACTCATGTTTTTACATGTTTTGTTTTGAACTCCATGTGGATGGATGGATGGATCTTTATCTCCATGTTGATGGATTGGATCTATTTATACATGTTCAATGTATAACTGTGAAAAAGGTTTTGGTTTTGATAAATGATTCTCTAGATGTACCGGGATAGCGGGTATTTGGCACGAGTTGCCCTTGGTGGAAGTCCAGAAACGTGCGCAGAGTAGGTACCTTGGTCCTTCGGGATAATCCCTGTAAACTAGGTGGTTGGATGCTTTGTTCCCTCCGATTTTGGGCCCGTAAACTAAGCTTTTACGTTGTGATGGCTTCATGTAGAACTTGCATTTACCTAAGCGGTCATACGATGTGTAGGGATTGGTTAAAGGGACAGGAGTCTATGGTTGCTACATCTGTCTGCTTGTGACGTAGTCGGTACATAGGATTTCATTTTATCTTTCTACTCGGCTGTGTGGCCCGAGTGGAGCAAACTGTTTTTATCCTGTTTTCCTCGGTTGTGTGATACAAGTGAAAAATAACGTTTTGATTGCAATTTTCTTTAACTATTGTTTGTATTAGTTTTAATGCTTGGTTTTACTTATGGTTGAATTAGCTCCCACCATATGATTGCATATCTTATTTTACAGCCTTATGGTTTGTTTCTATTGGGTTTCGGCTCACAGGTGGGATATTCTGTACAAAATCATTTTCAGGTGATGATATGGAGCATGATCTTGAGTAGATTTTGTGGTGCCCGTGGTGACGGATGGCGGAAGACTTTTATAGTTTTCCTTTTGGGTATGCCTGTTCTTGAAGGCAGATTTTCTATGCCATAAGGTGATATATTGTATGCATGTCGGAATTGTATGTTTGTTATTCATGAGAGATGCATATTGGGTTTTTATTTGATTTCAACAGGTGAATTTGAATGTATGAAAACCTATTTTCATAAAATTGGTATTTTGGTGGATTTTCACGTGACCCCGTGTTTTGGGGCATGACAATTTGGTATCAGAGCTCTGGGTTCGAATACCTTAGAGCCATGGGAAGAGGGTTTATCACCTAGTGAGGTTGATTACTGATACTTGCTTGCATGTGTATAAATATTTTTATGACATGCTGATAGCTTGATAAGCATAATAATTGGTGTATTTATGAGTATGGGGGTTGGGTCTTCGGATAGATTAGTCTTGCCTTCGGGCTTTTGGGTTAACAAATTTGGGAGCCAAGTTAGAGATGCATTTGGCCGACGTGTTTTCTTGCAAGGAATCCGAATAGGTTATCCAAATTGACGCGTCTATCTTGTTGATTCTCCTCGGTATGTGAGATGTGTTGCGTCGCCTTAAGTGGTTATGTGTTTACCTTCTTACGTGTTTATGTTAAGCAGTAGCATGTTGTACGAAAGCTTATCTCGTTATCTGCATTATATAGAATTATGTCCACGCGGGGAGTACAGGGACGGAGCCGTGGCCGAGGTCGTGCTTTTGTTCAGGTTCCAGAGGAGGGAGACGTTCATGCCCCACAGGAACAGGTGGGCGGTGCTGACGTCATGCATGAGATGCTTGCCACTATGAGAGCTATGGCTGAGGCATCCAAGGCTGAAGTGAGGGCTCCTGAGCCAAGAGCCTCTGTGGCTATGAGGGAATTTTGGCGGTTGGATCCTCTGACCTTTTCTGGGGAGCCGAACCCTAAGGTTGCTACTGAGTGGTTGGAAGTGACCACCGCTATCTTCGATACTCTAGATATTGAGAAGGATGCATTGCGTGTGCAGTTGGTGGTGTTCCAACTGCGGGAAGATCCTAGAGAGTGGTGGAAGTTTGCCAGGACTACGGTGGATGATACATGGGCTGCTTTCATGAGAGTCTTCTTGGAGAAGTATTTCCTAATATTTTCGAGAGATACATACCGAGAGGAGTTCCTTTCCCTTGTTTAGGGGAACCTTTCTGTGGTTCAGTATGAGGCCAAGTTCGCGAATCTGTCACGGTTCGCAGCTGAGATGGTATCTATAGAAGAGTTACGCACTAGGAGGTTTGAGAGGGGCCTTCGACCTGCCATCAAGGACAGGATTACAGATCTGGGTTTGGATGTGTACATTATGCTAATGGAAGCTTCTATTCGAGTAGAGAACTCTCTGGCAGAGAGCCGCAGAGTTAGAGAGAGTGGAGTCAGCAGGGCAGTGGAGATGCACAGTTCTAGAGGCGCGGGAGAAAGCGCCAGAGGTCGTCTGGACCTAATTCTCATTTTTTCGGATCATATCAGCCGCTGTCGTCCACACCTACACCTTCAGTGGCCTCGGCAAGAAGGCCAGAGCAAAGAGGGCTGATTTGTTATCGATGCGGACAGTCGGGGCACTATTCAGTTCAGTGCCCGCATAAGGGCCAGGTACAGAGTTCAGCGTTTGTCCAGTCACAGACGAGAGACCCACCTATCTGCTTTGGGTGTGGTCAGTCCGGGCATATTCGCAGATACTGTCCCCGGGAAGGGAACGTTCCGAGTGCGACAGGAGCGGTAGCTACTCCATCTGTGCAGAGACGACAGACTCTACAGCAACCTAGGGCCTAGACGTCTAGGTTTACAGAGGGAGGTACCTCAGCACAGTCTGTGAGGTAGCCGACAACTTAGGGTTTTGGTGGACAGACCAGGCCACCGCAGGCCAAGGCTTACATTCTTGCTGATCGTAGTGCTTCCAAAGCACCAGTTGCATCTAATGTTGCAGCTACCCAGCCATGATCAGAGGTACTCTTCTAGTCTTTAGATCATGGGCCAGTGTCCTCATCGACACAGGAGCATCACATTCTTTCATATCTTCTGTCTTTACATATGCATTGGGGTTGAGGGTAGACCCGTTGGGTAGTACAGTGAGCGTAAAGACCCCAGTTAGTGGGAATGTGGTGTTGAGTACAGTTTACAGATCGTGTGAGTTAGGAGTCACCGGTCGTTGTTTAGAGTTTCATTTTATCATTCTAAACATGACTACATTTAATGTCATCCTAGGAATGGACATACTAACTACCTATCGCGCCTTTATAGATTGTGAACGACGGAGGGTGTCGATCTGTACAGCGGAGGGTGACTGCTTCTACTTTGTGGGTGATCGGGATGAGGGCTTGGTGTCTATGCCAGGTGCCGCACGGGTTCGAGGGAACTTGGGTTTTCTCTTTTCTGCTCTCTGGTTGGATGAGCTGGGTGAGGTTCGAGGGGAGTTACCCGCTGTGGTCTGTGATTATCCAGATATTTTCTCTGATGATTCATTTAAGTTACCACCGAGTCGAGATGTGGAGTTCTCTATTGATCTTGTTCTAGGAGCAACTTCAATCTCTATGCCATCATATCGCTTTGCACCTGCTAAGTTGAGAGAACTGAAGGTGTAGTTGTAGGAGTTGCTTGATAAGGGGTTAGTACGGCCGAGTACGTCACCGTGGAGAGCACCAGCTTTGTTCGCGAAGAAAAAGGATGGGTCTTTGAGACTGTGCATAGATTACAGGGAGCTGAATCAGGTGACGATCAAGAACAAGTACCCTATGCCTAGGATTGATGACCTGTTTGATCAGCTGAGAGGATCGCGCTGCTTTTCAAAGATTGACTTGAGGTTAGGGTATCACTAGCTGAAGATTAGGGACGACGACATAGCGAAGATCACCTTTCGAACTCGTTATGGTCACTACAAGTTTCTGGTCATGCCGTTTGGTTTGTCGAACTCCCCTGCGACTTTTATGGGTTTGATGAACCGTATCTTCCACCCTTACTTGGATAGTTTTGTAATGGTATTCGTTGATGACATTTTGATCTATTCACCCACGAGGGAGATGCGTGAGGAGCATCTAAATGTGGTTTTGCAGCTTCTGAGAATCGCTTGTATACGAAGTTCGAGAAGTGCGAGTTCTGGATGTCAGAGGTGAGATTCCTTGGACACGTAGTGTCGAAGGATGGGGTATCAGTGGGCTCATCGAAGACTGATGCCGTGACGGATTGGCAGTGAACGAAAAACGTCTTTGAGATCCGTAGTTTCCTGGGTTTGGCAGGTTATTATCGGCGGTTCGTCAAGGACTTTTCTAGGTTGGCAACACTGATAGCGCGCCTGACGTGGAAGGGAGTTGTGTTCGTGTGGAGCGAGTCCTGTGAGTCAGCCTTCGAGGAGGTAAAGAGGAGATTGACCAGTGCACCAGTGTTGATTATTCCAGAGCGAGGCTTGGGGTATACAGTTTATTGCGATGCATCACACGACGGTTGGGGCTGTGTATTGATGCAGAGAGGTAAGGTTGTAGCCTATGGCTCACGACAGTTGAAGACACACGAGAAGAACTACCCAACCCATGATCTGGAGTTGTCAGCTGTGGTCTTCGCCTTGAAGACATGGCGGTATTATCTATATGGTGAGCACTTTGAGGTTTTCTCTGATCATAAGAGCTTAAAATACTTATTTTCACAAAAAGACTTGAATCTTTGCCAACGACGATGGATGGAGTTGTTCGGAGACTACGACTTTGATTTACAGTACCATCCGGGAAAGGCAAATATCATAGTCGATGGGCTCAGTAGGAGATCTCATGGTTCATTAGCTTCTGTGGTTATACGAGAATGGGATATGCTTAGAGATGTTGGGGAGTTTGAACTGTGTCTCAGAGAGACAGGGGCAGGTGCAACCTTATATTCAGTAGCTTCACAGCCCGTATTGGTTGCACGCGTGTTAGAGGCTCAGCGAACCAATCAGGAGGCTCAGATGATACGGGACCGTATTACTAATGGGAAGGACACAACAAGATGGACGGTGGGTTCAGATCAGAGTTTGAGGTTGACAGGGCGTCTGTTTGTGTCAGAGTCGTGCTGTGCTGAGGTGTTACATGATTTTCATCATTCATGTCTTGCAGTGCATCCCAAAGGCACGAAGATGTATCATGATTTGAGCCGTCAGAGGGAAGCTATCACCGCGCTTTATTAGACCATTCGAGATTTTGGAAATTGACTCACCGAGGTAGAATTCTAGACTTTAAAGTTATTAGAGGGTGTCGTATGTAATCTTATGCATCTTTATCGTTTTATTTTCATGAAAAGATGTTTCATCTTTGGGAAAAGTGGGTTTTTGGTTTAAAAACCTTTTTCTGTCATTTTGGTTGGATGAAAACGGTGTCGGATGTTTTTTTTGAAGCCTTTGGTGATAGGCTTGAGCGTGTGTGAGTTCATGGGTATGAGATGGAAGCTTCGAGGCATCATCTTGGGTTCAAAATGGAAAAACCGTAGATGAAAAACATTTTTTGGGCTGGTTCAGTCGACTGAACCCATGGGGTCAGTCGACTGGATTATGGTTTGGTGGGTTCAGTCGACTGAACTCATAAGGTCAGTCGACTGGACCGTGTTGTTGGGCGTTTTGGCGTGGATTCCAGTGTGTTTTTCAGTTGACTGGAGGGTGGGTTCAGTCGACTGAACCTGGGCTATTGAGGGTGCACCTTTGAAAATCATGTTTTTCGAAGGTTTGGAGCTAACCTATGAGCTTGAGGCTAACTTTTAAAATGTTTTGATGAAAACCATGCATTTTCATGCATCGATCTCCATGGTAGATGGATTGGATCTTCTTATACATATGTTGTATAGTTTTGAACTCATGTTTTTACATGTTTTGTTTTGAACTCCATGTGGATGGATGGATGGATCTTGATCTCCATGTTGATGGATTGGATCTATTTATACATGTTCAATGTATAACTGTGAAAAAGGTTTTGGTTTTGATAAATGATTCTCTAGATGTACCGGTATAGCGGGTATTTGGCACGAGTTGCCCTCGGTGAAAGTCCGAAAACGTGCGCAGAGTAGGTACCTTGGTCCTTCAGGTTAATCCCCGTAAACTAGGTGGTTGGATGCTTTGTTCCCTCTGGTTTCGGGCCCGTAAACTAAGCTTTTACGTTGTGGTGGCTTCATGTAGAACTTGCGTTTACCTAACTAGTTCTACGATGTGTAGGGATTGGGTAAAGGGGCAGGTGTCTATGGTTGCTACATCTGTCCCCTTGTGACGGAGTTGGTACATAGGATTTCATTTTATCTTTCTCCTCGGCTATGTGGCCCGAGTGGAGCAAACTGTTTTTATCATGTTTTTCTCGGTTGTGTGATACGAGTGAAAAACAACGTTTTGATTATCGTTTTCTTTAACTATTGCTTGCATTAGTTTTAATGCTTGGTTTTACTTGTGGTTGAATTATCTCTCACCATATGATTGCATATCCTACTTTACAGCCTTATAGTTTGTTTCTATTAGGCTTCGGCTCCTGGGTGGGATTTTCTGTACAAAACCATTTTTAGGTGATGTATGGAGCATGATCTTGAGTAGATTTTGTGGTGCCCGTGGTGACGGATGGCGGAAGACTTTTATAGTTTTCCTTTTTGGTATACCTGTTCCTGAAGGCAGGTTTTGTACGCCATAAGGCGATATATTGTATGCATGTTGGAACTGTATGTTTACTGTTTATGAGAGATGCATATTGGATTTTTATTTGATTTCAACAGGTGGATTTGAATGTATGAAAACCTATTTTCATAAAACTGGTATTTTGGTGGATTTTCACGTGACCCCGTGTTTTGGGGCGTGACACCAATGGCCTTATCTTGACCCCGGGTGGTATATCAATTATTGATGCCAGAGTAGCCAGTGTATCAGTAAACTTGTTTAAAAGCCTCGACACATGAGTGAAAACCACTGATTCAATGCACGGTATCAGTTTTTCCAACTCTTGATGATAGAGAATTAACGTTACGTCCTTAACCTTCCGTTCTCCTCTTGCTTGTGAGACCACCAATGCTAAGTCCATGTCTTCTAGTTTCTTTGCCCCTAGTTCTAGGGCTACCTCTAACCCAACTAAGCATACTTTATACTCAGCTTGATTATTGGTAACTTCAAAGTTGAGCTTTAGAGACAAAGGAGCATGTGATTCATCAGGAGTAATAAGAAGAACTCCTATTCCAGAGCTATACTGATTAGATGCACCATCAAAATACAGAGTCCACTCCCATTAGTTGTTCATTAGGGAATTGGAATTCCACGTCTTCATCTCCCTCAACTGGTTAGTCTGCTAGAAATTCTACTACTGCTCTGCCTTTGACTGACTTTCGGGTGACATACTTGAGATCAAACTCTGACTGTAACAACAGCCAACGGGCCAACCTTTCTGTCAATGCCAGCTTCTCAAATAAGTATTTTAACAGGTCCATCCGGGAAATTACATTCACTGTGAAAGACAAGATGTAATGCCTTAGTTCTTGAAAAATCCAAACCAAAGCCCAACATGTTTTTTCTAGTGGCGTATATCGTATCTCGAACCCCGTCATCTTCTTGCTCAAGTAGTAGACTGCCTTCTCGATTCTAGTTTCTCCTTCTTATGCCAGCATACATCCCATAGCCAAGTCAGTCACTGATAAATAGAGAATCAGTGGCCTATCGTGTTTAGGAGGAGCTAGGACATGTGGGTTTTGCAAATACTGACGCACGACTTCGAAGGTGTCTTGGCATTTCTAATCCCATTCAAATTTAAACCTTTTCTTCAGAGGGCAGAACAATGGCTCACATGTGGTTGTCAGTTTTGCTATGAACCAGCTGATGAACTGTATCTTGCCCAGAAAGCCCCTGACTTCTCATTCGGTCTTTGGAGGAGGCATTTCCATGATTGCCTTGATTTTAAAAGGGTCAACTTTAACGCCTCGTTGATTAATCAGGAATTCGAGCATCTTTTCGGCAGTAACTCTGAAGGAACACTTATGTGGGTTATGCTGCATCTTATATTTCCTAATTCTTTCAAAGAACTTCCACAAAGCTATGATGTGGCTATCTCGATCCTTAGGCTTCACTATCATATCATCGGCATACACCTCAACCTCCTTATGTATCATGTCATGTAGCAAAGTAGTGGTAGCCCTTTGATAAGTCGCCCCTGTATTCTTCAAATCAAATGGCATCACACGATAACAGTAAGTGCCCCTAGGTGTAGTGAATGTCATCTTTTCTCTGTTCTCGGGGTCCATTAGGATCTCATTGTACCTAGAGAAACCATCCATAAATGACAAGAGAGCATGCTTTACTGTACTATCTGCCAAAACATCAATATGTGGAAACAAATCATCCTTCAGGCTGGCCTTGTTCAAATCTCAAAAATCCACACAAACCCAGATGCGTCCGTCTTTCTCTAAAACCGGAACAATGTTGGCCACCCATTATGGATACTCGGTGACCATAAGGAATCCAGCGTTGATCTTCTTAGTGACTTCTTTGATCTTCAGAGCCCATTCTGGTCGTATTTGTCTCAACTTCTGTTTGACCGGTTTAGCATCGGGATACGAAGGCATATGGTGTTGGACAATGTTAGGATCAATACCAGGCATATCCTCGTAAGACTATGCAAATACGTCTTTGAATTTTTTTAATAAGGTTATTAATTGCTTACGTTCAATTAAAGATAACGAAGACTGAATTTGTACAATTTGTGGATTAGTTTCATTACCTAGATTTATTGACGAAGTTTCTTCCATTATAGGTTCAACGTGCATTTCTTCTTCTCTTTTTATTAAGAATTTTATTTCTTTGGGCACATTCCCATCGAATTCAAAATCATCAGAAAAGATATAAAATAAATCAAACAAAGTAAAGTAACCAGAAATCTTGTTCATTTCATTAAAGAGAGAATGGATTATGAGCTCGAAAGCAACAGCAGGAGAAGATACACAGACAGATGTGCCCTCCAACACAGACTCACATAACTCAGACTTAAAACATGCATTAAGCATATTACAATACTCTAAGGACCAGTTGTTAACATCCCTTGCAGCCGCATCCACGGTAAACCTAGTGTAATGAACTGGTGTGTTGTAGCCCAACATCAAAGAGTCCTGATCAGTTATGCACATCTGAGTCATCTTATCGCTAAATAAAACTCCCATGCCAATGACGTCTAATTCATTTGCCCAATCCTCTTCTTGAATCTCCTCTTCTTTCTCTGTTACCTCTTCTTCCTCTATATCCAATAGCTTGTGGTTGAAGAAAATTTCCACCCTGGCAACCATTGATTAGGTTCCTCACAAACCATGGCTCCGAAAAACCACAATAAGGAAAATCTTCACCTTCCTTGACGAAGTAACCGTTCAACGTTCCTGAATACTTGACCTTCTTTCCTTTCTGCCTTGTCTTTAACCTCTCTAAATATTCGTCCATCGATTTGTTTTCGAGGCTAAAACGTTACGAGATTGGAAACACTTGAATGGGTTCTAAAATTCCTTGTTGCTTGCGACCCAACCCCATTCCCGAAAAATAAGAGATATGTCTCATCATTATAACCGCATAGGGATTGATGTAACTCTCTTCCTTCTTTAATATCATTTGAACAGCCTGAGCCTCATCGAACTAGAACCCACTCAGTAATACATCCCCTTCTCCATGCTAGACTTCTAAGAGAGTTGATGTTGGAGGCAATACTGCCAAGATCATTATTTTTTAAAACAATTTCCGATAAAAAATTAACTGGACGGGTAAATGCCAAAACGGGCTCCAGATAAAATTTTTGACGTCGAACGATCAAAAATAAACCCGTGCAACCAAAGTTAATTTAGAAGAATACCTTTTTTTGATATAATCTTCTACTACGACTTGATTCCGAGTTGAAGCTCCAATAAGATCTTCTACTGTATTCCTTTACGCGATCCTCGAACGTAGTGTGGGCTACGATCCTCCGAGAACTCGTACCAGTAGAACCCCGATATATTTAAGTCTTGAGAGATGAAAATAATATCATAATAATAATGATATATGAACTATCAATCTCAAACTGGTTCAGCCTACCTGCGTATATATAGGGCTACAGTAGGGACCTGGGAAGTAATTATGAGTAAGACTTCCAGTGGAACACAGATACCTACTAGCGATTTCTGTAATTAAGGAAAGATGTAGCGGTTTCTGTAATTTTCATAAAATATTGAATTACAGTTCACACCACTAAAGAACTATAATTACACTCTAACCCATAATCTCAAGACTATCTTGTATTGAGCTCCTGTTATTAAATGTTTACTATTTCTCCCCACGTTAAGATTCTCGATACCTGCCAATTAAAGAACTTACATCGGTAAGCTCTTTGTAAAGGATCTGCAAGATTGTCTCCTGATGTAAGTTCTATGTTTGACTGAAAATCTGAGTCTGTGTACCCCAAAGGTATTAGACTGTCTTCTTAGTAAACCAACATATAATCCTTAGTCCTTTTCAAGTACTTAATTATATTCTTTACCGCAGTCCAATACTCCTGCCCTGGATTAGACTGATATTTGCTAACCATGCCAACGGCAAAGCAAATTTTGGGTCTATTGTAAAGTATAGCATACATGAGACTTCCTACTGTCGAAGTATAAGGAACCACCTTCATCTTCTCTATCTCATCAGGTGTCGTAGGACACTGATCCTTGGATAGAGTGATTCCATGTCTGAAAGGGAGAAATCCTTTCTTGGAATCTTACATGCTAAAATGAGCAGGGATATTATCGATATACTTTGCTTGTGATAAACCCAACATCCTTTGTTTTCGATCTCACACAAGTTTGATCCCAAGGATGTGACTGGCTGATCCCAAGGATGTGACTGGCTTCTCCCAAGTTCTTCATATCAAACTGCCCAAATAACCATACTTTAACCGTAGATAATGCCCCCACATCATTTTCGATGAGCAAGATATTGTCTACATAAAGTATTAGAAAGATCACCACACTTTCGTCACGTTTCTTGTATACACAGGACTCATTTGGACTTTGATTAAAATCATAAGACTTTATAGCTTGATCAAACTGGGTGTTCCAAGACCTTGATGCCTGTTTAAGTCCATAAATGGATCTCTTAAGCTTACACAACATGTGTTCCTGGCCCTTTGCAATGAATCCGTCGGGTTGTATCATATAGATAGACTCGTTAAGACTTCCGTTAAGGAAAACTGTCTTGACGTCTATTTACTAGATTTCATAATCGATATGTGCGGCAATGGATAAGAGAATCCAGATAGACTTAAGCATGGCTACCAGCGAAAAGGTTTTCTCATAATCAATCCCTTCTTTCTTAGTGAACCCTTTAACAACAAGTCTAGCTTTAAAGGTTTTAACCTTCCCGTCTATTCCTCTCTTTCTCTTATAGATCTACTTGCATTCAATGGATTTTATTACTTCGGGTGATTCTACAAGTTTCCAGACCTGATTAGAATACATAGATTTCATCTCTGAATTCATAACCATTTATCAAAGATCTGCATCTTTGTTATTTAGTATTTCATTGTAGTTACAGGGATCGGTATCTAGTTCAGTCGGAATCTTGTCAAACGACTCTCCCAAGAACATATACCGATCAGGTTGATGAACAACCCTCCTAATACGATGAGGCACTACCTGTGTCTGTGTACTAGCAGTAACAGGCTGTGCAGAATCTGAACCCTGTGCATCAGCACCCTCCCTATTCTTGATTTGCTCATGTCCCGATAATCCTCCCACTACGACGAGGTAATGGAATATCAGTGACTTATGGTTCCTCTTTCGTTCTACTGGTATTTTCTCTCAGTTCTTCCAAAATAATTTTGCTATTGGGCCTGTGGTCGATAATATAATCATCCTCCAAGAATCGGGCATTGGTGCTAACAATGACCTTCTAATCCATAGGATTATAAAATAGACCACCCTTCGTTCCCTTGGGATACCCCACAAGAAAACAGACTTCTGTCCTCGATTTTAACTTACCCACGTTCCCTTTCAGCATATGTGTTGGACACCCTCAAATTCGAATGTGTTTCAAACTAGGCTTACACCCGGTCCACAATTCTAAAGGAGTAGAAGGTACTGACTTAGAAGGTACCATGTTCAGAATGTATGCCGCTGTCTCTAAAGCGAGTCCCCAAAACAAATCTGGTAAACCTGAATAACTTATCATTAACCTTACCATCTTCATAAGAGTCATATTCCTTCTTCTTGCTACACCATTCTGCTGTGGAGTGTTAGGTGCAGTCAACTGGGATGTAATCCCCTCTGATGACAAGTAGTCCTTAAACTCTCCAAAGAGGCATTTCCCACCACGGTCGGATCGTAGTGATTTGATATTTTTACCCAGACGCTTCTCCGCCTCCGTCTTGAATTCTTTGAATTTCTCAAAACATTCAGACTTCCGGTGCATTAGGTAAATGTATTCATACCTTGATTAGTCATAAATGAAACTGATGAAGTACTCAAAGCCACCTCTAGCCCGGATTATCATAGGACCACACACATCAGAATGAACCTGCTCCAACGGTTCTTTAACTCTATACCCTTTGGCCGAAAAAGAGCCTATTGGTCATCTTACCCTCTAAGCCAGATTCACA
>JAUMHN010148798.1:0-22898 GCA_032360265.1 Heliamphora ciliata
TATATATATATATATATATAGAGAGAGAGAGAGAGAGAGAGAGAGAGAGAGAGAGAGAGAGAACAAACCGAGAGAGAACGGTGGTCGCCGGAGGCTGGCGGACAGGCAACGAGTGGCGGTGACGGGGTCGCCGGTGGTGGTGGTGGTTGGCCTTGCTGGCGGCGGCAGGTGGCCGGTGGTTGGTTGCACGGTGGTGGAGGGCAGGCGCTGTAGCTCCTTCTTCTTCCCCCGATTTGCAAATGAAGCTTGAAACCTTCAGTTTTTATAATCAGATGCTCTGTGTGCATAAATATATATAATATGTATATTATATGTATAATATATGTGTATATGGCGGTTGGGAAGAACAGCTGTTTTTTTTTTTTTTAAGCACGTGGTTCAATTAATTTGTCCAAATATATTTTATAAAATTTTTAATATAAACTTTTTAATTTAGAAAAATTTGAGAATTTAGGTATAAGTTTTTAATGTATTTTTATGAATTATCGTGTAGTTAGAATCTTTGCTGAGGTTTTCTATTTAATTAATATTTTCTTGTCACAGTTTAACGATTAGACTGTAAAAATTTAAGTTCAAAAAATTGTCAAAATTTCAAACTAGTCTTTTAATGTTATTTTGTGATTTATCATAAAGTTAGAATTTGTAGAAAAATTTTCTAACTATACAATACATTTTTGTCTTAAATTTAAACTTTTATTAGATGTAAATTCTTGAACTTAGACCTTAAAATTAATTCTAGGGTTTTGTTAAAAAGTCTATTAACGGTCTTATGATTAATTGCTTTTATTATTATTATTATTCTTAGCATTTTTAAGGTCGGATGTCACATACTTATATTAAGCTTATTAAATCATTGAGTATTACTAACATAATTTAGCAATACGACTACAATAATGTCGTTATTGTCATAATCTATGTAGAGACCCGGTACATTTTTATTTTACTTTTCATATTTTCGGTAAAAGAAGAGACCAAAATAAATTTGGACATAAGAGCTATAAACTTTTTGTTCGTTAAATGTTGAATTAGTGATATGTGAAAGTAAAATTGAGATACATGGTGATGGATGGTGTTATTATGGTTTTGTTAATAGATAATTCAAAATATTTAAATGTGAGCAAAGTTTGAGGTTTAAGTTGAATTTTAAGAAAATTCGCAGAATTTCGATTTAGGGATCACCGCTCGAGCAGACTATCGGGATGTGTTTAGAATAATCTAGAAGATTGGAGAATGTTCTGGGGGTTTTATAAAAAGCAGCCAAGTGAGGACCCTCCTACACGTTTTCCCCCATCTCTTCTCCTCCTCTCCTCTTCTTCCTCTCTCTTCTTTCTCTTGGGAGAGAAACCCAAAAACCTATGGAAAACCCTAACCCTCCACCATGGAAATTGAAGCTTTGAAGCTAGATTGGGAGTAAGCATGTCACGCCCCAAACACCAGGGTCACGCGAAAGCCTACCAAAACATCCATTTAGAAAATAGATTTTTTTACAGTTGGAAATCAAAATACAACAGTTGGATAAAATATTTCCAAAGTTCAGCTCTCATAAACGATAAGCATGCATTCTCATACATGAATAAGTACATCACCAAAAGGCGTACAAAACTAGCCTTCACAGGCATCACATGTGTAAATACATGTCCAAAAAGAAAAAATTACAACAAGTCTTCCATCACATCTGCAACTAGGTCAACTCCACGTGCTCACCTGAAAAGAGTTTTACAGCAAAAATTCCACACCGTGAGCCAAAACCCAATAGAACATAGACAATAAAACTGTAATACAGGTCATGCAATCATATGGTGGGAGCTAACTCGATCACAAAAGCCAAACAGGTTTTTCTCTAAAAAATTACAAGTTTTCCATCCTTGAAACCATGCATATAATCTTGACAAATATCATACCACAGATAAAAGAAATAGTAAAACACAGCATTCGCCACCAGGGGATACACAGTCGAGGAGATACGATAAAATGTAATCTTATGTACCGACTCTGCCACACCGACAAAGGTAACAACTGTAGACTCTTGTCCATTACTCTACAGCCGCGCAGGGTCCAATAAGTAATGGCAAGTTTTATACGGAATCACGACAACGACGCCATTAACGGAGGCAACCGACAAATACTTAATTTACGGGACCTGAGCCCAAGAGAACTAAACACCCACACGACTCAATTTATAGGGACTAACCCGAAGGAACTGAGTACCTACGTTGCGCACATTTTCGGACTTGCACCGAGGAGCAATGGAAGTCCAACTCAACAAATCCACTGTCATAGTACATCTCTGGATAAACATTTCAAAACCAACTCACAAAATAAATATACAACACATGTATATATCAGGGATCCAATCCATGAACCATGGAGATCAAACAAAACATGCAAAGATATATTTTCAGCTAAAACGTTTTTAGAAGTTAAGACTCAATCCCGAGGGCTAGCTCCAAACCTCCAACAAAACACGTTTTTCACACAGTTTTCGTAAAAACTCCTTTTCAAATCACACTCCTTAAAAACCAACATCCGAAATGCGAGATCTCACAAATCCATCGCTTTAGAACCACCCAAAGAAAGCCAGAACCATTGGAAACAACACCCAAACCCCATCACAGGACTCCAGTCGACTCGCCCAAGCCCTCAGTCGACTAAAAAACTCTTTGGAAAAGGGGAACCAAAACAGAAAGAACTTCAGTCGACTGACCTCCCAAGTCCAGTCGACTGAACCCACCAAAAGATGATCCAGTCGACTGAACTTATGGGTCCAATCGACTAAACCAGCCCAAAAACTGTTTTGAGCTACGGGTTGTGTTTGTTTTTGCTTCTAAACCTTACATCAAACCTCCAAACTCCTGATTTTGATACCCACAAGGATATGTAAGCTCAAGTTTACCACAAAGCCGCAAACAAACCCTCAAAACATAGTTTCATCCACCCAAAACGCCGAAAAATAATTTTAACCCAAAACATAATTTGAAACATAAATCACTTTTCATGCGTTTTTAAATGGTAGAAACACGTAGGATTACATGTAGTACCATCTAACAGTTATACAGTCTAGAATCCTACCTCGGTGAGTTAAAAACTCGATGCCTCGATCCACGTGCAAAATCGAGCCTCGTCGGAATAGAATTTTGTCCGGATGAAAGCGTAGACCACGATGCCGATACTAAGGATCAGCAGTTGGTTTGTCAAAAACCATGCTCCGGGCCCCCAAGAAGTTAGAGAGAAGGCAGAGAAAAAATTGGAGGAAACTTAGGAGTTAAGTTTTGAAAATATCTTTTGAAAATATCTAACTCCAGATATTTATAGGCCTCCAAAATATCTTTTTTTTTTTGAATTTTTGAAATTCCCACAACAACTCTCTACAACCCCAGAAACCAACCCCACATGCTCAGATAAACTTAAACATGGATCAAAACGAGTAAATCATACATCATAGAAATATATATGCAAAACACATCATATATATACATGTCTCAAAAAGAGACGAGTCCGGGTCTCACAAAGCAAGAGTGGAAATCAAGCTTTGGAGTATGGAGATGGGAGATGGAGCATCAAGAAAGCAAGATCTATCAACATCCATACCCTAGAAGGAAGAACTTGGAAGAATCTCAAGCTTTTGAGCAAATCCGAGGTAGGATCTAGATTTTCTCATATATATGTTAAGATTTGGGTCGATATTTTATTTATATACATAAAAATTGAGTTGATTCATGTTTGATGGATAGATTGATAGATTTGTGGGTGTATTGCATTGGGTTTGATGGGAATGGGGGTTTTTAATAAAGGTTTAACCATGATTTTGGGGAATCATTGCATAAAAAGGGATTATGAAGTTTGAATCTAATGTTTTTATGGTGGAAATTGAGATTTGAAACCTATTAGATGAGGATTAAGGGTTTTGAAGTTAGAAACTCAAAACATGGGCAAATTTGGGATTTTCTCGGGCGACAGCGCGCTCGAGCGGAGCCCTGTCCGCTCGAGCGCTCAACTGGTAGAGAGTTAGGCGCTCGAGCACCCGCCAACTTCTTTTTATCATATCTCTCTCATCCGGACTCCGAATAGGGTCGTGTTTGTACTCAAATCGAAGCCCCGGAAGTCCTCTTTCTGACAAGACTACTCTCACATGAAATTTTTTTTTGTAGAAAACGTTATGATTAAAATAGTGAGGGTATGTCAAATTTTTTTAATCATTTTTCACCTGATTTTGGCCAAATGCTTTGAAAAAGTATATTTTCATCAATGTTGAACCTTTTCATCGAATTTCCTATCCCTTGTGCTATGAATATACCTACTCTATTGCACTTGGGTTGGGATGTAAGTATCGTGCCATTTGGTTGTGTTTGCGATAAAGATGAGTTTTCGACATATTACTAAGGTTTTAAGAACGAGTATGATTACGGATAATTATGGGCTATGTCGTGATATGGTTATCATTAAGATTTTGAAGCTTTAGAAAGAAAATATGAATTTTAACTTGTATATACATGTATATGCATATGATGAATGCATTCCGTTTGTTTCCAATGACATGGTCATGTGTGAGTTAATTACGCGTTGGCATTTTATGAAATTGATAAATGGAATGTAATTATGAGAAATTATGTGTTGAAATTTATGATGGCATTTGAATTGAAAGAAATGATGGAATGTTAAAATAAGACTTGATTAGAAATGAAATGGGAAGTTGAAATGTAAAAATTGAAAGGAGGTATTATGAGAAAATATTTGGGGAGAGTAACCAGTTGTGGGTTGGACTCTCGAATTTTTGTGAAAGTGAACAAATAATGAACCGTATAGATTAATGTGGATTTAGTTGGCCTGGCGGGTCCGCGGTGAAAGACCGAAAACTTACGCAAAATGGGGACCACATGCCCACGGGTTAGCCCCCGAAATGTGGTGTTGTATCATGGTGAGTCATAGAGCTATCTTTTACCCAATGGGCTTCGCGTAGCCTATTAGGATAATAGGGAGGGCTTTCTATAAGATGCACCCGATATCGGTTCATTAACTGTGATAAATTAATTGTGATACGGTTTTTTGGTGATAAATCGGATAATGAAAGTGAGATGCGATTCTTTGTAAAAAATCAGATAATGGAATGATGATGTGGATAATATGGAAAGACAAATGGGAACAAATTGGCGTGTGTGGGTGTGTGCGTGTAAAGAAATAATGAATTTGTGTAAATTTGTATTTTACTTCGGTTACATCCATTACACCTTACAAATCATGCATTGCATATGAGTTAATTTATATTCTACGAGTTTCGGCTCACGTATGTTTACCAAAACATTTCAGGTCTAGAGGACCAGGGGCGATACCAGGGCAAGGAATGCATTTTGAGAAAAGACTTGAAGAAAGTTTTAGTGTCCCTTTCGTGTTCTATATCATGTTTGTACATAAGTAGAAATGGACTACTGTAATAATATTGCTGTTGTAATGGATACTTGGAAACCCAAAGTATGTGATTGAAATTTTATATGCATGAGGATATGGTTATTTGTTGAAAATCTTTATTTCTTTTAAATACATTTTGAGTTCAACTCACTAATGAAACAAATATCTAAATGGGTAATTTCTTATACGACTCGGTTTGGGATTTGTTCACGGGTCCCCGGGGATTCGGGGCGTGACAATCTAAAGCACTTACATATACATGGTTATAATTGTCAATATTGCACCCATTTGATTTTAGTATTTCATCTCTTTTTCTTTTCTTTTCTTATAATGTTAGTTTAATGTTCAAGCATTTATTTTCTTGTTTTTTTTCTTTCTTTTAACATTAGATTTGTATTCCTTTATAAGCAATTGTCTTCTTTTTCTTTTTTTTCTTTTCTTTTAATACTAGTGTAATTTTCTTTTCTAACATTTTATTTTCTTTTTTTCTTAGCTTTATTTTCTATATAATGTTCCCTCTTATTTTTCTTTTAATGTTAGTCTTATTTTACTTTTAATAGTCTTTCTTTTATTTTTCTTTTCTTTCATTTTGTTAACATAAAAAAAAATCACAAAAAATCTTTTAAGCTAATTAATATTCTTCTTCTTTTTATTATTTTCATTTTTTAATTGATAGTATAATTTTCTCTTTTAATAATAATTGATGAAACTCTCTTGTACATTTCATTTTTTTTTGTTTTGTTTAAAAATATAAAATAAATAATTAAGTTTTTCTTTTGTTTAATAGTTTAAATAAGCCTTTTCTAACTTTCTTATTTTGGCTTAATTTTTCTTTTGTAAGCTTCCTCTTTATTTCTCTTTCTTTCAAATTAAATTTTTAAATATTCTCTTAATACATAAAATGCTTAGTTTCATTATCTTTATTTGGTAAACTTTATTTTTATATAGGATTTTCACATGCTTTTCATTTTAGTTATACTTTTAAATAATTTGATAATATAATATGCATGTTTAGTATGTTAATTTTAGGATATACTTTAAAATCATGTTTAAAATAACTTAGATTTCTTTTAGATATTGCTAGCAAAATTCATGTTTATTTTTAGTATAATTTGATTCTAGTGACTTTTAGCATATTTTTTTTATTTTAGAATCATGCTAGTTTAGGTTATTTTTAATGATATTGTATATGGGTTTGCTACATGTATTATTTAGTTAGAAATTGCATACCATATGACTTAAAATTTTCTTTCATTATTTGCTTTGTTTTGGAATTCTATATACATATGTTATGTATTTTTTATATTTGATTTTGAATGTTCTCTCTTTGCCTCCACTTTCTTTATTTGCATGCATTTGAGAAATCTTGTTAAAGAACCAATGATGATTAGTAGAGGCCAACCTTATGGTTGGGCGAACGGGGTGTCTAACACCTTACCTGATTCGTACCTTAACCCCCGAACCATTTTTCTCTGGTTAAATATTTTAAACATCAGTAGCCATTTTTGTTTTTCTTGGTTTTTCTCAAAAATCAAGTGGCAACTCTATTTTCAACCAAAAAGAATTTTCAAATTTTGACTTTTAAGGTGTTAAAATATTTTTCAAAATATCCTTTGAATTCCCATATTTTTTACCATTTTAAAACCCCAAAATCCCGGCGCCATAGGAACCTTCTCTTCTTTCTTCTCTCAAACTCACCCAAGCTCCTAAGAACACTTTAAATATGGTTTCCTCCCTCTCTTGGCCGAATATCATGGAGGGAAAAGTGGGTGTTTGGCTCATTTATACAGGCAACGGCTTAGGGAACAAAATGATTTCTTTTAAGTGCTTTTTCCTTCCCTCCACAGGGGTGACATTACTTGAACCAACTTTTGAGAGATATATTTCAGCTTTGGTGGCAAGGATTTAGGCTGGGGGTGTTTGGAAGTCAATAAGGCTAAATTTTGCATTAATTAGGGGCTTATTCTAGGTTTACGTGCCCTTTTGTGCAAGAAAATATCTTAAAAATTAATTTAATGTATCTTTTTGGTATCTTTTCCTACTAAAACTTATTATTTTAGTAAGTTTATGATAATTTTAGTATTCCCATGAATTATCATAATTTTTATAGCAATAAATTAAATAAATATAGTCTTTTGAGTCAAATTAAGCTAGTTTGACAAAATATGACTTTTTGACTTATTTTAGTGTGTCTGAACTTCAATATTGATTTGTTTGCTTTTTTTAGCCTATAATACCATATTATTATGTATATTACTTGTTCAACAAGCCTTTGATAATTATAATACTTGATTTGACACTTTTTCTCATCTTTTTATGTTATAAAAAATAAAAAGCTACTTTTTGACACAACTCCCAAGGAGAACAGGCCACTAAGGGGTATTTGTGTTATTTTTGATGTTATTTTATCTTTTGCTACTTAATTATACTTAAATATCTAATTTAAGGTGTTCATGTGTCAAAATTTAAGTTTTTAAGACTTTTTAGTGTATTAGGAGCAAAATGGTCATTTTACCCTAATTATGAGAGTTTCTAATTTTTAATTCATTATTTCATGATAATTACTTAATTTAGAATGTTGGGAGATTCTTCGGGTGTTAAGCTTGTGTTGCTTGAGTTTTGAGCCTTTTAGGGTTTCTGGGTCAAACTTAGGATTTTCGTGTCGAGTTAGGATTTTGAACCTCTTTCGTACTCTATGGTCTCGTGGGCTATCTGTCACTGATACTAGGGTCCGAGCAGGGTCATTACACTCCAAGTGTGGGAAGAAAGGAAAAAGAAGAAGAAAGAAAGATAAACCAAGAGGAGAAGGTCTTAAGAGACCAAGGAAGCTAAAGTCAAGTCCTTAACCACATTCCACACTTAGATCATTCAACAAGGTAAGAAAATCTCTAAACTTCTTAAACTTACTTATCTCAAACTCTCATTAACCCATCTCTGAAAATAAACTCAAGAAAAAGAAAGAAATCATTAGCTAAAAAGGCAGCGTAGTAGAGATTAAGGATTGTTCTGAAATTATATGGCTTGTTATGTGTTTGCATTTTGTTTTCTTTGAGTTTCATGACTTATCTAAGTTTTAGAGTTTTGATATTTAAGTGTACAAACCATGCATGCAAATAAAATGAGCCAAAACATGACACGCAACATGCTAGGAGGCTAGAACACAACATGACTTCAGATTTGAAATTTTTAGCTCTCTGTCCTAATTTTTGAAACATCATAACTAATTTTAAAAACATGTTATGAGTGTGTGTTTTATGTCAAAACTTAGATTTTTATGTTATCTTTTTTCTAAAATTTGTTTGAACTGATTTGAATGAATAAAACTCAAGACATGGCATTTCTACCAAAACATGTCATTTTTAAACCAGTCTGTGTTGTAGAGCCAAAAACTATATTTTAAAACGTGAACTGAGCTTAGGTGTCTTCATTAAAGTTATATCCAACATGTTTATCTAACTATCCATAAACACTGAGCCTCTTTGGTTGAGTTTGGAATGGTCAAATCAACTCTGAAACCCTCTATTCATGTTTAGTGATTAAAATGACTTTCTATAACATGTTTTTAACTAGATCAAAACCTCAGTTTTTAATGATCTTTTCCAAAAGTGGTCTGCATGAAAAATGTTAGGGGCATTTCAATCTAGTTTCTATCCAAACATTAAGTTAAAAAGCCTCTATATGGCCCCCCAAATGATTTTTGAACTCTCTGTACTCTCTGTTAAAAACCCACATCTGCTGAGTGTTATGATGCCTTCTGAACACATTTTTTTCATCAAGTTATTTCTTTAATATTTTTTTAAGAACTATCATAAGCACTCTTCATGAGATTTGTAGAGGAAATCTTGAACTAGAACATATCCAAAATGGATTTTGAAAGGACTTGTTTTGTTGCCTCAAAACTGAGACCAATAGAGACCCATTTTTTAGTAAAGTTATATGTACTGTTGAACCGTTTTCACTTGCGATGGCCAAACCACCTAGTTGCTTTAGGATCTAGCCAAATTGTTCTTCATATAAGTTGTAGAGAATAGTTTTATCTAGTTTGTGATCAAAATCAGAAGCTAAGTCCAAGTATAAGTACCTCAAAAAGTTGTTGTAATTTACAAATAAGTAGTTGAAAGTTAATTAGAGAAATGTTAAACATTTGGTGAAGCATGCTCTTATTGTGTGACATGATTTACATGGTTTATTTGATTTAAAATATGCTATATAATGAAAAGTGACCATGTCATGAGATTAGGACCATGCTTTGAATGTTGTACTCTATGCTTTAAATTATTATGCCTTGTGTGTAGGGACCCGCACCCATTCATTTTTTAGGATTAATTAAAGTTAGTTTTGAGACCTTTGGTGGTATATAGAAAAGTGTTTAATGGTGCGAAGGAATTAAAATTTAATCATGTTAATGATGGATGATGATGACTGTATGCTTGGTAATGCATGAAGATTATTATTGTAGGTTGTTTAGGTGAGTTATAAGGTGTTTCTCTTATGATTTGATTCATTTATACAGCTTTAGCTCGGAGCCCCTCACAGCGCTGACCACTCGAGCGAACTAGTGACAAGGAGTTCGAGTAAGTGGGGACCGTTCGAGCGGACCCCTATCCGCTCAAGCAAACTATCGGCGAGCACACTTTAAGTTGCATGTTAAGACATTTTATTTTTATTCTTTTCATCCCTCTCTCTCTAGAGCAAGAGTTGAGACTTAGGGTTGGGTTTGATGCTTTCTTGGAGCCCTTCTTGCTCCCTTAGAGTGGATTCCTTACTTTCCTCTTGATTGAGCACCCACTGGAGGCTTGAGCTTGGCATTGGAAGCTTCGTCTTCATCCACCGGTTGGATATTTGGTCGGTTGGAGCATGCTCGGGTTGGTTTTTAGTTGCTTGAGCTTCAAAAAAGTAGGATCTAAGACTAATCTTGCTCTTGTATGTATATGAGTTGTATATTTGTTGAATTCACATAAAAACATGATAGATATATGTTTTTGGAACCCTAAGTTGGGGGTTTGGTGTTAAAGCATGATATTAATGGATTTAAACATGATTTCTGTTAAATCTAGCTCGTTGTTGTTGTTAGAGATACATTTATTTGAAAAATGAGTAGTTAGGGTTTTGATTGGATTAAACCTTAAACAAATTGGAGCTTTTTTGGTTGTTAAACTCAAATGGTTAACTTAACTTAATTTTTGGTAAATTGGGAGTTGTGTTATAACCTCTTTATATATAAATTCTATAAATTTTGAGAAAATGTGAAAACCATGAAATGGTGGGTTGAGGATTTTGAACAAGTCGTATGAATTTGATAAAATGTGAAAATCACGTAATGATTGATTGGGAGTTTTGGATTAATTAGACTCGAATGTAAAGTGAATGAGAACAAAGTGTGTGATTAAATGGCTAAACCCTAAATGTGTAGGGTGTTGACGAGAAGAACTATGTTTGAGTTGGACTCGCGTTGGTTTTATTCTAAATGATCTAATTAAAGTACCGTATGAATAGATTGGATAATTAAGTTTAGGCATGAGTTGCTCATCGGTAAAAGACCAAAAACTTGTGCAGTGTAAGGTAGACATTTCCTTCGGATTAATTCCCGTAAAAGCGTGCTCTTGGGCGGCTCACCCATTGATATTTTCAAGAGAAACCAAAAATGTGCGATCTTCATGTCGAGCCATAGAATGGATATTTATCCATTGGGCCTTGCGTGGCCCGGTGGCGATAAATACGCTTAGGTCTATAGGCACCGTTCGGGTTTTGGTAATTAATTAAATCAAGAATAGGAATTGGTTTGGGTTTGAAAAACCTTAGTTAATAGTTGAGAGTAATTGAAAGTATAAAAATCACGAATGAAACTGGATTTGTAGAACCTTAATTGAACAGTTAGAAATTGTAGTAAATGTGGAAGGTAATTGGGAATGTGAAAATATTAAAACGGTTTGAAAATAATAAGGAAGTATAAGGCTAAAACCATGGTGTTATGTTTGAAAATGGAGTTGGTTTGTTTATGAAAATACAGTTATGTGAATAAAAACTTGTTTGAAAGGAGGACTTAGTTTGCGGATAAAATTATGTGGTGCATTTCACATAACTATCCTCGCATGTCATATATTATTCATCTTTAGTCTATTTCCTTTGAGCCTTGTCTCATGTTGTTTAAAACGCATTTCAGGTGATAACGAAAAGCTTGTGATCGAATGAGAGGAATAGTCGTGGTGAACTATTGGGTTATTGTGATTAGAATTGTACATTGTTATTGTAATTCTTTGCTATATTTGAGAGTTATTTTTGGGTCGATAGAACCCATTTTGTAAGGCCTTAAGGCCATGTATCCATAAATTGTATGCATCACATTGGGTATGTATGCTGGATTTACTTCTTTAGTTTGGTTTGAAATTCTTTGGTTTAAATCGTTGGATTTTAAATTTTTGAGTTATACGGGTTTAATTCGATGTCAAATGTACATTTTAACTTCAAGTTTTGATTTATAAAAACTATGTTCAAAGGATAAGGAAAATGGACATTTTTTCAACACTTAGAAAAATTTTTAGGACTTTGGACAGTTTGCTCTCGGGTACCTCACCGCTCGAGCGGTGAGGAGTCTGCTCGAGCGGACTCCGCTAGGTGGCCTTTTTGTGAAACTTGTTTTAAAAAAGGGTTTTGTTAGGTACCTTTGGGCATCCCTTGGGGTACGAAATGGCATATTTTAGGAATCGTTTGCAAATATAATACTTACTATTATTCTCATCTCTTATAAGAAGATTTGGCACCTTGTTTTATTTTACCGCTAAAGAATTATTTTACAAACTCTTTCAGTTTGGGAGGTCTATAAACAGGGTTCTTATCTTATTATCCACTTGGATTTTTATTATTTAGAAATCAGGGCGTTACAGATTGGTATCAGAGCTATAGGTTCGAATACCTAGGAACAGTGGGACTGGTTTATCCATTACGTGAGAGCTTGCATTAGTGTGTAACATTCATGTATTGGTGTGATTGTATGAAATATCTACTAAGTGACTTGATGTTTGCATGTTATGTGGTACTTGGGTATGAAGGTTGAATCATTGGGATGATGTGTCCTACCCTTAGGCATCTTGTCAACTAGTTCGGGGTTTGAGTTAGAAAGGCGTTTGGCTGACATCCATTCTAACAAGAAATCCAAGCAAGTTACCTGAATTGGTATGTCATTCCCAAAGGTCCTCTTCGGTATGTGGATACATATTGATGCGATAGGACTTGGCGATGATTAATATGTTTACACGGCTTTAGAATGTTAAGTCAAATCTTACCTGGATGAGTTTTATAATACCCTTGATCTAGAAGTTTTGCCTATAGGGCTAGAGCGAGTTGTGGTCGAGGCCATGGTATGAGTTATGGAAGTGCGATCCGGTTCTCATTGATTTCAGTGGGGATAAACTCACGAGTTGAGTATTGATCGCTTTGTGCGTGGTAAGACTTGCTTGTGAGAAGAGATAACTACATGAGTTGGTGTTGACCTCAGCGAGTTGCCCGTTGTGTTTACGTCTTGCTATGGTTTTACCCTGGTACTGCTGAGGCATAAATGATTCGGTGGTCGTTGTAGAGAACTTTCCTTGTGGAGTAATACTATCGGGAGGTGAGTGAATTACCAGTGATATGGTTGTTATTTGTTATGATTGAGAGATGTGATATGGTTGTGGACGTGTCGAGGATTATGTATGTCATGAGCATGTCTTGAGCCATGTACTCGGGAATGAGGTATGGATGGGAACATAGTGGATGGGAGCGTAATAATCATTGGCCTAACGTGTTTTGAAAGTCCTGAACGCAAATAATTTTTAGGGTTATCCCTTGCCCTGTAGGGTGTTATTGGTCGTCATAGTAATACCTGATAACTTTAAAGGTTTTGTTCCTTAGTGAGATTTAAAAGTTGAGTTATGAGTGCATAAGCTCAGAGATGTGCTTGGTTGACTAATCCTGGAGTCGTAGATGTGTTGAATGGTGTATTGGTTTTGGTTACGCTTCTAGTGTGCGGTGAGTGTAGATCCTTTGGGAATTTTACGAGAGTAGAGGCCGATGGTTTTGATTGTTGTTTGTATGATTAGGGGATCGTATTTGGGAACTGTGTTTGGTGAGCATAATGATTTGTGCTTCAACGAAGCTGAGATGTGAGTGGTACCAGATCTTCCACGAGACGACGTAGTCTCTTTAGTGTCTCTCTTTCCATGCTGAGTGCATGAAATTTGAGAAATCGTGATAAATGTTGATTGTGTGGTTGACCCAGTTGTTTAGATGGTGTATCATGAGTGTGATGTTCCTTAAAGAAATAAAGGTTGTTTGTGTTTGAATCTGTGGTGTAGAGATGGTTATGTTGTTTTGACCTTGGGAGTGAAATGTGGAGTAGTAAAGTTCAATAATGTACCATAATGGTTTGAGTGGCATATGGTTGGCAGGCAAAAATCGTGAATCTAAAAGTATGTAGTCGTTTTTATATTCGAACAGTAGAACTGTGGATGATGTGTATAGCTGTGGAAGTGATGGGTAGCTCTGGATGAGGAGTCTCAAATTTGGTCTTCTTCTATTAAGCGACTTATGCTCTCTTTGAGGGTTTACATAAGCAGTAAGCTCGAGGCTGTAACGTGGCTATTGTTTACCTGTTGGGAGTCAAGTTAGGATAGTACAACCTTGTGAGGTGAGACCTTGGTGTAATGGGAGTGTTTGGTGTGGTGCCTCTTTGTGTATCTAGTAACGAACTTATAATCCTATGAGATGCGTTATATGGGGCATAAGAAGTTAATGATATTCGAGGTGTATGAGCGGGGTCTAAACTTGAGAACAAAGTGTGACAAATGGTATAATTATCGTGATTGGGATCGATAAGGTTGGTATGGTAGTGGTCGATGTCAATTTAAGGACAGATGGATAGTATTTTCCTAAATTGAGTATTTCATGGGTACCTAAAGAATGATGGCATTAAGTGAGAGCTTCTGGTTGACCTTTTACTTTCTCTAAGCGGAGAGAGAGCTACCTAGCGGATGGTTATCATGTGTGAGCTATTTTATCCTTATTGGATGTAAATGTCGGGATTTTTGATTAATTCTTGATTTGGCTGTGTTCTGAGAAGGTGAAAAGCAACATGGATCTTGTACCCTTGTTGTAGTCCTTTGGGTTGTGCCTTGTGAACTTGTACCACCGTGATCGGATGATTGTAGGACTAATTCCTCATAGTTTTCTTGTGAAGGTTTGTTTGCTCTACCTTGTAAGTACAAGTGTTCGGGTTGTGTTCCCTAAGATATCGGGATAGTAGACCTAGAGCGCCTGTCTTTTCTCACAGATGAGTTCGTGTTGAAATGTAAAATCTACGTCTGTAGAGGTTAGTTGAAAGTTGTTTGACAGTTATATATTGTATGTTCTGGTTTATGTGGGAATGTTAACATCTTTAGCTCATGTTAAAGTGAGATTCTTAACGAAGTTTTGGTGACTAGGTTGTTCATATGGTGGGTTGTTAATAGACTTTTATGAGTCTCGGGTGGCATTCTGCTTGGCATCTTGAACTGCCCAATTTTACTAGGGTTAGTGGTCGGTTGCCCATTTGAGGTGAGGGTACAAGTTATGTGCAGTCAAGTTTGAGATTGTTAGGAGAATGTGGTTTAGAGGTGATTCACAAGGAATTTGATCTTGAAAAGCCTTTGTTGGTGTGGCCTTGATGGGCCAACATGTTTGTTTAGTTCGGAACAAAAAGGTCGTGCCCGTGTAGAGAAAGAATTCTCTCGTAAGGATACTTAGGTTCGATGGATGAGAAGTTGAGAGAAGTAGTAATCCCGTTAGTTTCGGTGATGTCGCGTGACAGCTTGGTGTCAGTACGTTGAAAGAGTAAGTGTGTGAGTATGAATAGTGGAAGAGCAAGATACGGATATACAAATCGAGTCATGCAGTTCTTTGTGGTCAGTTTTGGGTGGACAGAGTGCCTTGATAAGTTGTGTATCAGATAGAGCTGTTAAGTTCAAGGGGTGGGTCTTGGTTGGTTACTTGGTGGAAAAAGTATGAAGGAGTTGAGTGGCGTTGGTGAGGGATCAAAAAATCATATGTTGTTACTACCTAATAGAGAATTGTTATACATGTGGTACGAATGCAAAGGAAAGATGCGAGTGTATATGTAAGTATTGACGAATGGTATGGTTGATGACTATCTAGAATTCAATAACCGACCAATTGTGAAATGTTGTGGATACGAGGGACCAATATACGTATTATGAGTGTGGGTAAATGTCGGATGGAATTCATTGTGATCGGATAAGGGTTGAACAGTTGATTGAGAGTCAGAGGTTTAATGGTGAAACGTGGGATTACGTATGTGTGTTGTGCTGTGTTGTGACAGGTGATGTGACTAGATTTGGGTAGATAAGTATGTGCCTGTGGAATGTTTTGTCTGTATGGCATATCTGGCCTAAGTGACTCCTTGAGTTCATGTGACCGTGTTGATCTTAATGGCTAGGACATCGGGGTGATAATCTCGATTGTGTAAGATATTAGCCTTGACGATGATGTGACACCTAGTGTTTCTACGAGATGAGAGCTGTCGTTTGTTAGTAAAGAACTAGTTGAGGATTGGTAGAGGGTGAAGGTTTAGATGAAATGTTGGCAAATCATGAAAAGAAAATGTGTTCTTTGGAGTTTTTGATGAGTTGAGTGAATTCCTTTCACTAGAACCAAATGTTTGTTGTCTCTACTCGGGGATGGGCGTCTCTTCAACTTTTGTGATAGCGTTTCTGACATACATAGAACAATGAAGTGGTTTCGAGTTTTGTAGTCATCGATTGAACAAGACTTTGGGGTATGATGCGTGTGAATCCTTGGGAGCAATGTCAGAGTTTGACAACGTGAGTTTGGGCTTATGGGAGTAATCCTTGGTGTGCGTTTTGATATGGAGATGAACTAGCTTGCGACAATTCAAACAAAGATCACAGTCCTTACAAACAGGAGTGGAAAGTATTTGAAACCAGTTCCGGTTGTAGATTAGTCTCGTGTTTTGCATTTGATCGCTTGTGTTGGTCGCGTCTGGTGTGACTTGTGTTTCAGTGCCTCGGTGGTGGGAGTTAGATCTCGATTCGACGACGTTTGGATAAACTCGGTGTTAGTGAGACCTCTTATGCGGAGGCAGTCGGCATGAATGTTTGTTCCTCGAAAACATGGGTATGTTGTGATGCGTCATTCTTGGGTGCAAGATGCATCAGCATCTCTATCGTTGGACGACTTTGCGGAGTCTTGTTTTGGGAGATTGTTGGTGGTTGATGGGAAGGCAGCTAACTCAGGATCTAGTGTTGAATTTCGATAACAAAATTTCTTAAGAGGGAGAGGTTGTAGAGACCTAGACCCTTTCTTTTTTGAGAATTAATTAAAATTTGTTTTGAGACCCTTGGTGGTATATGGAAAAGTGTTTAATGGTGCGAAGGAATTGAAATTTATTCATGTTAATGATGGATGATGATGACTATATGCTTGGTAATGCATGAGAATTATTGTTGTGAGTTGTTTGGGTGAGTTATGGAGTATTTGTCTTATGATTTGATTCATTTATACAGCTTTGGTTCGAAGTCCCTCACAGCACTGACTGCTCGAGCGGACTGGGGCCTGCTTGAGCAGACTAGTGACAGAGAGTTCGAATAAATAGGGACCGCTCGAGTGGACCCCTGTCTGCTCGAGTGGACTGTCGGCGAGCAGACTTCAAGTTGTGAGTTAAGACATTTTATTTTCATTCTTTTCATCTTTCTCTCTCTCTCTAGAGCAAGAGTTGAGACCTAGGGTTGGATTTGGTGATTTCTTGGAACCCTCCTTGCTCCTCGAGAGTGGATTCCTTGCTTCCCTCTTGATTGAGCACCCATTGGAGGCTTGAGCTTGGCATTGGAAGCTTCGTCTTCGTGCACCGATTGGAGATTTGGTTGGTTGGAGCTTGCTCGGGTTGGTTTCTAGTTACTTGAGATTCAAAAACGTAGGATTTAAGACTAATCTTGATCTTGTATGTATATGAGTTGTATATTTGTTGGACTCACATAAAAGGAAAATAGATATATATTTTTTGAACCCTAGGTTGGGGGTTTGATGTTAAACATGATATTAATGGGTTTAAGCATGATTTATGTTAAGTCTACCTCGTTGTTATTGTTAGAGATGCATTAATTTGAAAACTGAGGAGTTATGATTTTGGTTGGGTTAAACCTTGAAGAAATTGGGGCTTTTCGGGTTGGTGAACTCAAATGGTTAACTTAACTTGATTTTTGGTAAATTGGGAGTTATGTTAACCTCTTGTATATAAATTATGTGAATTTTGAAAAAATGTGAAAACCATGAAATGATGAGTTGAGAATTTTGAACAAGTCATATGAATTTGATGAAATGTGAAAATCACGTAATGTTTGATTGGGGGGTTTTGGATTAATTAAACCTTAATGTAAAGTGAATAAGAACAAAGTGTGTATTTAAATAGCTTAACCCTAAGTGTGTAGGGTGTTGATGAGAGGAACCATGTTTGGGTTAAACTCGCATTCGTTTTAATCTAAATGATCTAATTAAAGTACCGTATGAATGGATTGGATAATTAGGTTTGGGCACGAGTTACTACTCGGTGAAAGATTAGAAACTTACGCAATGTAAGGTAGACCCTCCCTTCGGGTTAATCCCCCATAAAAGCATGCCCTTGGGCGGTCCACCCATCAATGTTTTTGAAAGAAACCGAAAATGTGCGCTCTCCATGTCGGGCTATAGAATAGGTATTTATCCATTGGGCCGGTATGATGAAAGTTATAAATTGACTAAAATAAATTTGAAACTTACTACAAAGATAAGTTTTTTTGAAAAGAAAATAGAAAATTTGAAACACGAATTATCTGAAAATTTATCTGAAATTAGTCAATTAAAAACTCATGAAGTCATTTTAACAAAAAAAATTGAATGCTGCTGAAAAAGAAAGAGAGGACTTAATTGAATCATGCAAAATTTTTAAAAACACTATTGCCAATTTTAAGAAAAATTTGCATGAAAATATTGAGTCAAAAATGTTACTTGAGTTGAGAGTTTTAAATTTGCAAAAAGATATCAATATTTCTAATATTACACTTAAGAAATTGAATGCAAGTTCTCTAATCTTAGAAGAAATTTTAAGTGTGCAAAATGGGGCGTCAGATCAATTCGAACTTTGATGTGTTCATAAATCTTCTACCCCAAAAGACTCAGGTAAAATCAAATTTGTGAAAACTGTGAATGTTCCAAAAAATTTTGGTCAAAATATTTTTAAAAAGTCTGTTCACTTTAAGGGTCAAACTTCGAGAAATTTTTTTTCAAAAATATTCACCAAAGTCAAATAATTTTAAAAACATTGTCCGTAATTGTTATCATTGTGGAATATTGAAACACTTTAGACCCCGATGCAGAAGGCTTCACGAGTTAGCTCACTGTCAGTCAATTATTCGAGCTGACCCATCGGGAGCTCGAGCAGGTAATTGGCAAAGAGACGAAATAGTCACTGGTAGTATAGCACTCGAGCGGACCCTCTGGGCGCTCAACCGGTCAACCGACAGAAAGCTATTTTTTACCAAAAATCCAGCACCCCCATGATCTCTTTGCCTAAAACTCGAGCTGTTAGGGTTAGAAAGTCAGACCTGATAGAAAATCTAGTTCACAGTGCCTCAAAAAACCACCTTGTTGTCAAAACCTTTGGAAGCATTTCAACTAGAACATTTGTCTCGAAATAATATTTATCTCTCTTTAAAAAAATAAATAAAAATAAAAGAGTTATATATATATATATATGTGTGTGTGTGTGTGTGTGTGTGTGTGTGTAAATTTTTTTGTGGTAGTTCTTTTGACTTTTAAACTTTGAAAAACTCGATTAATTCAAAGTTGATCAATTTTTATGAAATGAATCAAAATGAAAAACCGACTTATTGGTTTTTGTTAGTAGAAGTTAACAAATTCATAGTTTTGAACCTACTTGATTATTTTTCAAATAAAAGATATCTGAACTTATGTTCAAATTTTTCATTAGAACCTTTTGAATATTTTTTAAATAACACTTTTTGATTGACTATGGTGGTAGGATCCCTATATTGATGTTGATGTCTACAACCCACTATATGTTTATCTATCCACTGGTCCTTTCTTGTAACATTCCGACCCTTCACATGGCACGATTTTGTTCTTTCCAGGTGGTCACCCATCCTTGTACTGCTCCCGCCCAAGCACGCTTAACTGCGGAGTTCTGTTAGGGCCTCTACCACCTGAAAAAAGGCCTCGTCGCTGTTTAAGGGTCTAAGGTTTTCCTTTATAGCCCAAAAATTTTCTCTCTCTTTTTAATGTGGGATACCAAGATATCACAATCTACCCCCTTAGGGCTACACGTCCCTGTGCAGTAACCTGCCAGCTTCGATAGCCTATCAGTCCTTATCGACCCGCCCACATGACACGCGAGACGGCAGGGACCCACACTCGGAGGTGGGGAGAGTCGGCTATAATAACATCTGTAACACCCCGACCCTTCTCATGACAACGATATTGTCTGCTTTAGGCAAAATCCTCAGGATTTTGTTCTTTCCAGGGGATCACCCATCCTTGCATTGCTCCCGCCCAAGCACGCTTAACTGCGGAGTTGTCTAGGGTCTTTACCACCAGAGAAAAGGCCTCGTTGCTGTATATAGGTCCAAGATTTTCCTTTATAACCCAAGAACTCTCCCCCTTTCTGATGTGGGATACTAGGATATTGCAATCCACCCTCCTTAGGGCTGTACGTCCCGTGCAGTAGCCTGCCAACTTCGGTAGCCCACTCAGTCCTTATCTTCCTAGGAAGTCACCCATCCTTGCATTGCTCTTGCCCAAGCATGCTTAATTGTAGAGTTCTGCTAGGATTTCTACCACCTGAAAAAATGTCTCGTTGCTGTATAAAGGTTCAAGATTTTCCTTTATAGCCCAAAAACTCATTCTTCCTTTCCGATGTGGGATACCAAGATATCACAATTCTCATTGAGAACTATTTGCGCTATAAAATGCTTATAAAAATGGATACGTATACGAACCTTGCCTTTTCGTTCGTTATAGTGTAAAAATCGCTATTTATGCTACTTTTTTGACATGCACATGAAAATGGCTACCTATACGAACATTTCTTTCTTGCCAATTGTAAGAAGATAGTTAGCTAGTTGGTTAAATTTTCTAATGTTTATAAATTTCTTACATAATGAGAAATTTTTTAAGGTTCATAAATTTTTCAACACAATGAGAAATTTTTTTGTTTCATATTTGTTTTTTTTTTTTTTGTCCGAGTTTAGAGTAAGATGAGCACTCATATATGACAAAGTTTTTAATTTTGATAAAATTTTCAAAATTATGAGAAATCTCTCAATCTTTACGTTCAGGTAAAGTATGAGGAATTTCTCATACCCTTGTTGCAGAACATGAATTTTTCGCACATTTTTTTAGTTTTGTTTTTATTATGACTAACATGATCAGTCATATATAAAAAGTTTTCAATGTTAATAGAATTTTAGGTATTATAAAGTGTTTTCATACGTGATATAGATAACAATATAAAATATCCATTTAAGCTGTGGTTGGGATTTAGGTAAGTGGAGAAATATAGAGAAGGAAAAAGTAAAATTTTTTTTAAAGAAACTGTAATCATATTTCTTTGTTTAGTATTACAAGAAGAATAAGAAAATGAACAAATAATGGCAAAGGAGAAAAAACCGAAAATAATTTTTTTAAAAGTGTTATACTTTTAAATCTGACATATGGGACTAGCCAATTGTGAGAAGATAGTTAGCTAGTTGGTTAAATTTTTTAATGTTTATAAATTTCTTACATAATGAGAAATTTTTTAAGGTTCATAAACTTTTCAACACAATGAGAAAATTTTTGTTAGGAAATTAATTATTATTTTGTAAGAATTTAATTTCCATATTTATTATGGCAATTCAGGTTATATTATAAGTACAAAACTCCTAATGTGTTTAGACTTCTTGTAATTGAATAATTTTAGGAGTTTTGATTTGTTTGGATTTCTTAAATGATTATCCTAGTTTGATTTTGTGTTATGAGTTTGTATTGTATTAGAAGACCTTAATTAAATTATTATTCAAGCTTAGAGACTAAAGCACAACACAAGAGCCAAGAGTACAAGCCAATAAAGCAGTTCGCGCAAGAGCATAAAGCAGTCTGGTACATGACCGCTCAAGCGGTCCCAAGTGCACTCGAGCGGACCCATACAGTTTTAATTGGATTGAAACTCTAATTGCTTAATTTTCAAGCCTATAAATAGGACCGTAGGCTAGCCACAAAAATTAACTTCAGGACTTCAATAATCAGAAATTCTAAAGCAAATCAGAAGTTCATTTTGAGTTCCAAGAATTCTGAGATTGTTCGTGTTCAATTTAGAAGGCGTTCTAAATTTACCAACGAATGATTCTACCGGTGTAAAAGTATTGAGAATTCAATACGTGTGAAATTTTGAGGATTCATTACTGCGGTGATCAAATGGGGAACGGTGTACATAAAATCGACAAAGATAGTTTAAGACGTTTGGATTGCGAATTCAATAAAAGTCTGTAAGTGGGTTTCTTATAACTGTTCAATTAGTTAGTGCTTGATTTACTTAGACTTGAATTAGTCTTGTGATTTTTTACCCAAGTTAGGTTTTTCACGTAAAAATTCTCGTGTATTGAGTTTGAATGTTTGATTCTTTACCTCTCGCACTCCACGATATTGATTGATTTAAAATGTAAAATAAATATTTTTTAATTGATTTGATTAAAAACATAAAGATATTGTTTCAATTTTCATACTCTATGTTGATAAAATTTCTAACACAATATAAAATCTTCATTCCTTGATGCACAATATGAGCAATTTTTATACCCTCATTCAAAATATGGTTTTTTTTTTCTTCATATTTTTATGTATTTTCTAAAACACAATAGCACAATATTTTATTTTTATCATGATTTGTAGTATGGAACTCATATATTTATGCTGGACATGAGAGATTTCTCATGTATTTGCACTCGTGTATTGAAAAAATAATTACATTAATATTTTTACTTTTATTTTAAAAATATCACAAAATTTAATTTTAATTGTCAAATTTTAAAAATGTGATAAAATCTCTTAATTTTATCTTGGATAAAATACACTGACCTCCCCTGATATTTCGGTCAAATATAGTCAGCCACACCTTTTTGGACAAATTACACTAACCTCCCTTACAGTGAAACTACGTTAAAGGAGGAGCTAAAATGACTAAAATACCCTCAGATATTTTTGTAAATTGTTAGCCTCAGGGAGTATATTTATACATGTTATGTTATATACATATACATATATATCAACACACACACAGCGTCATCACCGCGCAACCATCATGCCACCGTCGAGCCCAGCACTGTCGGTGCCATTCGCCGTCATCCATGACCATCGCCACCGCAGACGACTCCTCCTCCGCCGTTCGCCGCCGCCATATATATGTTATAAATATGTTA
>JAUMHN010148907.1:0-22896 GCA_032360265.1 Heliamphora ciliata
GTTTCAAATAGATAGTTATATATATATATATATATATATATATATATATATATAGTGGGTGTTTCCTTTTAAAATAATGTGATCTTTTGCTATCATTCATGCGTTACTGGTACTTAGTGACATTGAAGTGACGATGTGAACTATGAGAAACTATATAATGAAATTATTAACTTTAATTGAAAACCTACGGTTGAATGTGGAATATGCATAATGAGGGGCTGCGGCGGTCCTACGGTGAAAGCTCGCGAAGGTTCATGCATAATTAGGGGCTGCGGTCCTATGGTGAAAGCTCGCGAAGGTTTACATTGAAAGATAAAATGTGAAAATTGAGCACTTGATCTTAATGAACCGTATAGATTGATGTGAATTAAGTTGGGCTAGCGGCTACGCGGTGAAAGATCGAAAACTTGCGCAAGATGGGGACCACATGCCCACGTATTAGTCTCCGAAATGTGGTGTTGTGTCGTGTTGAGTTTTAGAGTTATCTATTACTCAATGGCTTCGCGTAGCCTATTGGGATAATAGAGAGGGGTCTCTATAAGCTGCACTCGACACCGTTTCATTAGAAGTGATATGATTTTGTGAAAATTGGGAAATTAAAATGAATGATTTCTGGATGGAAAATAAAGAGATAAATGGAAGATATTTTTGTGTGCGTGGGTGTGTGTGTTAAAAAGGAAAGGATTGAATTATGTGAATATTTATTTCGGTTACATCGATCACACCTCACAAATCATGAATTATATATGAGTTAATCTTTATCCTACGAGCTTCGGCTCATGTATATATTTCAACCAAATTTCAGGTTCCGAAGAGCGGAGTGACACCAGAGCTATGGATGTTTTTCGGAAGGGTAAGGAACGAGAGTCCTAATTTCGTTGTTTTTATTGTACATAAGATAAAGGAAATGATGTAATGGAAGGGATAGTTAATGTTGAATGTATGTTACTCTAAACTTTTGTGATAAACCTAAAAATGTAATTTTGGAATGTGGTTTGTTCTGTTAAATCTTTTGAATGATTAGTACAATACTATCTTATATTTTGGAGTATCACCTATGGATGTGGTTTATGTATGCTGAGTTTAGGGGTTAGCTCATGGACCTGGGTTTGGGTCGTGACAGAATGGTATCAGAGCTCTAGGTTCGGATACCTAAGAGTAGTGGAAAGTGAGGTCGATCTTTGTATGAGTTTTTTTTATGATAATTAGGCACCACTACACGGCATGATTTGTGTGCTTGCATGGGATTGCGGTTGTATTGTCTTGCATATGCTATGTGTTTATATGAGCATGGAGGTGGAGTCTTGGGGTGATGTGGCTTGCCATTTGGCGTTCGATTAACTAGTTTGGGGTTCGAAATAGAAAAGCGTTTGGCCGACGTTCTTTCTATGAGAAATCTGAATTAGTTGCTCGGATTATCACGTTACTTCGAGGCTTTTTTCTCAGTATGTGTTTTTGTGTTGGTGTGATTTAGTTTTACTATGGATAGCCCGGTTTGTGTTTAAAATTGAATCTATTCGGGAAGGGGGTGTCGATTTGTTTACGAATAATGTATTGGCAATCGTTTTGTATTTGTATAGTAATGCCTCCTAGGTAAGAAGGAGGTAGAGGTCGAGGTCGCGACTGTGGCCGTGGGCGCGGGAGAGCGCCAATTCCTGAAGAAAGGGAAGTCAACGCCCCGCAGGAACCAGTTGGGGGTGTAGAAGTGAACAAAAAAATACTGAATGCTTTGAGGACGTTAATAGGGCTGGGGCTAACCAAGGGAGAGCACGAGATACGGATGCAAGGGCTGTAATGATGATGTGAGAGTTTCAACTCTTGAACTCTCCTACTTACGTTGGGGAACCTGACCCTAGAATGGTGACTGAATGGTTAAAGGTAGTCACCCGGATCTTAGATACTCTATAAATAGTGGAAGACGACCTTAAGGTTGGTTTTGCTACTTTTCAACTCCGGGAAGAAGCAAATGACTGGTGGGAGTTTGCTAAGATGACAACGGATGGTACATGGGCAGCATTTACAGTGGTATTCCTAGAAAATATTTCCCAGAGTCCATTCGAGATACGTATAGAGAGGAATTTCTATCGTTGATTCAAGGAAATATGACCGTTTTGCAATATGAATCAAAGTTTACAAGCATGCCAAAGTTTGCGCCAGAAATGGTGTCAACGGAAGAATTGAAAGCCAAGAGGTTTGAAAGGGGTTTACGACCCGCTATCTAAGAGAAAGTGGTAGGGTTTCGATTGAGGGTTTTCTCAGAAGTAGTCGAGACGACCATGGTAATAGAAAGTTCTCTGGCAGATAACCGTAGGATTTTGGAAAGGAAGCAACTATCGGTGGCTAGAACAACACAATATGAGGGACGACCTTATAAGAACCGAAGACCAGAACAAGGCAATACTAGTTCGGTGTCGCAGAGATCTTATCAGACCCAATGCTCCTTACCCACCCCATCATTGGCCTCGATGGCACGTCTGGAGCGAAGGGAAGTTGAGTTTTTTGTTTGTGGGTAGTAAGGGCACCGGGTTAGAGAATGTCCGCAAAGGAAGCAAGCACCAAGACAACAACAGAATTTGACACAGGGCCAGTCTCAGGAGAGGGGACCTATCAGATGTTATTATTGTGGTCAAGAGGGGCACATTAGATGTGACTTTCCGCAAGGAAGAGCTATCCGAGACACATCTACTGCACAACCTTCTCAGCAGCTGACATACAACCAACCAACTTGGCAGACCGGGACGCAGGTATTTTGGGCTCCTGGGGAGGTAACTTCGACACAATCTGTACGTCAACCTACGGGTAGAGGATAGGGAAGGACATCTGGAATCCAGGGAAGGGTCTATGCCATAGCAGAAACTAGTACTTCGTCAACTCCTGAGATACACGAGATTACCAGTACCCCAGTAATACGAGATACTTTGTTAGTTTTCAATTCTTGGGCTCGTGTGTTATTTGATACTGGTGCATCACGTTCATTTATCTCTTCTTCATTCGTATCTTCTTTGGTTTACTTGTTGAGATGTCGGATGTTGTTGTAAGTGTCCAAACACCCATTGGTGATAGTACAACGTTAAGGTGTGCATGTAGAGGATGCAAAGTAGTAATAGCCGATCGTTATCTCGTGTTCAACTTTATTGTGCTGAAGATGTCAGGGTTTGATATTATTCTTGGAATGGACTGGTTAACTACATTTCATGCGTTTATTGATTGTGATCGACGAATGATTTTTTTGTATACTCCAGAAGGAGATTCTTTCTTTTACATGGGGATAAAAGTGATGAGATGACACCTCGACCCGACAATGTGAATCATTTAACGAATGTGTATACGATTCTTTCCACTCTTTTGACTAAGGATAATCCTTCCGTCCGAGGAGAGCTTCCGCCGGTGGTGAGCGAGTTTAGAGACGTGTTTCTGGAAGAATTGTTTGAACTACCGCCACATAGAGAAATTAAATTTTCTATTGAGCTCATCTCAGGGGCTATTCCAATATTGGTGCCATCTTATCGCTTTGCTCCAGCGGAGTTGAGAGAACTGAAGATTCAGTTACAGGACTTGTTAGATAAGGGCTTCATTTGCCCTAGTGTCTCTCTGTGGGGAGCACTGACATTGTTTGCAAAAAAGAAAGACGGCTCGTTGCTATTATGTATTGACTATCGAAAGTTGAATCAAGTTACAATGAAGAATAAATATCCAATGCCCAGGATTGATGATCTATTTGACCAACTGAAGGGTTTTGCTTGTTTTTTGAAGATTGATTTGAGATCGGGTTACTATCAACTAAGGGTCCGGGAGGATGACATACCCAAGACTGCAATTCGTACCCGTTATGGACATTATGAATTTTTAGTGATGCCCTTTGGTTTAACTAATGCTCCGGCAACTTTCATGGATTTGATGAATCGAATCTTCCGGCCTTACCTTGATCAATTTGTAGTGGTTTTTGTTGATGATATTTTGATTTATTCTCCAACCTGAGAAGTGCATGAAGAGCATTTACGTGTGGCACTTCAACTCTTAAGAGAACACAAGCTTTATGGTAAGTATGAGAAATGTGAATTTTGGTTGCCTGAAGTAAAATTTCTGGGACATGTTGTGTCGAAAGACAGAGTAACTGTTGATCCATCCAAAACAGAAGCATAGCAAGACTGGAAGAGACCACAAAGCGTATTTGATATCAGAAGTTTCTTAGGTTTAGCAGGATATTATCGTCATTTTGTAAAAGATTTCTCCCATTTAGCGTCACCCTTGACACGACTCACTCGGAAGGGAGTTAAATTCACGTGGAGTGATGCTTTTGAAGATGCTTTCTGAGAATTAAAGAATCGACTAACCAGTGCACCGATACTGATTATACTTGAGAGGGCTCTTGGTTATGAAGTGTATTGTGACGCATCTCATGAAGGGTTAGGGTGTGTTTTGATGCAGCAGGGCAAGGTGGTCGCGTACGGGTCGAGACAATTGAAAATGCATGAAAGGAACTACCGAACACATGATTTAGAATTAGCAGCTATTGTGTTTGCATTAAAGATGTGGAGGCATTACCTTTATGGCGAACGATTTGAAGTTTTCTCCAACTATAAGAGTCTCAAATACCTATTCTCGCAGAAGGACTTAAATTTGAGACAGAGAAGATGGATGGAATACCTGGGCGACTATGATTTTAGTTTGTAATATCATCTGGGCAAGGCAAATGTTGTCGCAGATGCCCTTAGTCAAAAATCTTTGAAGTCTTTAGCTCATATCGTGAAACGGGAATGGAAAATGTTGGAAGAGGTTGGAGCATTTGACCTTAACCTTGTTGGGGCTAAGGACCGTGTTACCTTGTCCGCTTTGGTCTCTCAACCTATATTGATACACCGTGTCATGGAGGCCCAGCAACTTGATAAAGAAGCACAAATGTATGGGGAACGTGTCACCAACATGGAAAACGTCGAAGGATGGACCAACTTACCAAACCAAGGCTTGAGGTTTATGAGAAGATTGCTTGTACCTGAGGTTGGTCGTGACGAAGTGCTACGAGATTTTCACCACTCTGGACTCGCAGTGCATCCGGGAACTACAAAGATGTATCATGATCTTCGACGATAATTTTTGTGGAAAGGCATGAAGAATGAACTGGCTTTGTTTGTTGCTAAGTGTCTCACGTGTCAACAAGTAAAAGAAGAATATCAGCGACCGGCGGGCATGCTTCAACTATTACACATTTCAGAATGGAAGTGGGAACACGTGACGATGAATTTTGTTGTCGGCCTTCCTAAGTCATCGAAAGGACGCAATGCGATATGGATAATTGTGGATCGATCGACGAAGTCTGCACATTTTCTCCCGATACGTACAACCGACTCGGTGGACAAGATAGGAAGACTCTACGTCCAAGAGATTGTGTGTTTGCATGGCGTACCAATATCGATAGTATTGGATAGAGACCCCCGATTTACCTTGCGATTTTGGTAGAGTTTGCAGGCAGCTTTAGGAACCAGTTTACTCTTTAGTACAGCATTCCACCCTCAAATTGATGGACAGTCCGAGCGTACGATTCAAATTTTGGAAGATATGTTACGAGCATGTGTGCTGGACTTTAGAGGTTCGTGGGAGGACCACCTGCCGCTAATTGAGTTTGCGTACAACAACAATTACCAAGCAAGTATCGAGATGACCCCGTATGAAGCCTTATATGGAAGACCATGTAGATCTCCATTGTGCTGGACCGAAGTTGGAGAAGCATCATTGTTAGGTCCCAAATTGGCGAGAGAAACAACCGAGAAGATTGCCACAATTCGAAAGCGTTTGATAACGGCTCAAAGTCGCCAGAAAAGTTATGCTGATAGACGGAGGCGACCATTATTGTTTGAAGTAGGGGATTTTGTATTTCTAAAAGTATCACCGAAGAAAGGCTTGGTAAGGTTTAGCAAGGGCAAAAAGTTGTCACCACGATTTATAGGACCATTTAAAATACTTGAACAGATTGGAGAAGTAGCGTACCGATTCGCTTTGCCACCGCGGCTTTCATTTATACACGATATTTTTCATGTGTCAATGTTACGAAAATATGAGCCAAACCCCTCTCACGTGATAGAATGGTCAGAGTTGAGCCTACGAGACGATGTTTCTTATGAAGAACTACCAGTGAAGATTCTGGATACCCGACAACAAGTTTTACGAGGCGAGACATTATCTTATGTAAAGGTGTTATGGCGACATTACGGTGTAGAGGAAGCGACTTAGGAGAGAGAGTCAGACATACGTTCCAAGTACCCTGAGTTGTTTAAGTCTTAAGGAGGATCGAAATTTCGGGGACGAAATTCCCAAAGGGGGAAAAGTTGTAAGGACTCGGTACATATTTATTTTATGCTTACATGTTTTCGGTTAAGTGAGGAGATGGAATTAATTTTAGACATAGGTGCTATAAAATTCTGTTTATTAACAGTTAACTTACTGGCATGCGAAGGTGTAATTGAGATACAGGATGCTAGATGACAACAATTTAAGGCTAAGTATAGCTTATTAATTTAATTTCTTGGAATATGGGTTTTTAAAAAAATTTAAGTTGTGATTGTGGAATTAAATTATAAAGATAATGGAATTAAATTAGGGTGGAAAATGGGTCATTAAAGCCAAAAAAAATAAAAATAAAAATAAAAATAAAAAGAAACAAACCAAACAAAAGCTAAGATTTCTCTCAAACATTCTAGAGAATTAGAGAGAGAGAGAGAGAGAGTTGAGAGAATAAAAATAAAAAGAAGGGCATTTCCACCCCAACCCGTCGACCCTCTCTCCTCTTTTGTTCTTCTACTTTCATTTTCTTTTCCTCATGGAGATTGAGAAAGATTAGTAGTTCTCCTCACTCAAGTTAGAAGATTTAAAGTTATTGGAGACCACTAAAAGGAGCAAAGGCTAGAACAAGTGATTGAGGCATCAAGGAGCAAATTAAGGAGGCAACCGAAACCCTAGGAGGAGATTTGGCGAAATCTCAAGGTGTTAAAGCTATTTAAGGTAGGATTTAGATTAACTTATATGTTTTAAGTTGATTGGGGTTGATATTTTATATATATGAGTAAGAACCTTTTTGATTTAAGTGGAACACTTGATAGGTATATGGGTTGAGTTAGATTTTTTTAAGGAAATTGAAGTTTTGGAAAATGGTTAGTTATGAATTTGTGAGTTTATTGTGTAAAAATGGGAGCTTAAATGACCAAAAATTTCAGGGATTTGCATCGATTTGGGTTTGGATAGATTTTGGCTTCAAAACCTTAAAAAAATCAATTTTTCGGTGCAGGACCGCTTGATAGACCAATCGATCGGTCTATCCTGCGGTCTGGCCTGTAGAAAATACCGAGACCAACCTTTGACCGCTGGATAGACCAATCGATCGTTCTATCGCACGGTCTGTTTCTCTAGTCAAAATTTTGATTTTTAAATTGATGTGTCCTTCTCATCCGGACACCGAATGGGATAAATTTTATATTCAAATCGAAACCCCAGAAGTCCTCTTTCCAACAAGACTACTCTCATAAGAAAATTCTTTTTGTAAAAAAAGTTATGATTAAAATAGTGAGGGTATATCAAAATTTTGGAACTATTTTCACCCCTTTTTAGCCAAATGTTTGAGAAAAACTAATTTTTCTTATTATTGGCCCTTTTTACTAAATTTCTAATCCCTTGAGCTAATGACACATCTGTATATATTTCTAAATTGAGTTGAGAGGCATGCATTGGTCCTATTGGTTGGGCTTTCCATTACCATAAATATGGGTTTCAAATTGATAGGTATATATATATGGTGGGTGTTTCCTTTTAAAATAATGTGATCTTTTGCTATCAATCTTGCGTTATTGGTACTTAGTGACATTGAAGTGACGATGTGAACTATGAGAAACTATATAATGAAATTTATTAACTTGAATTGAAAACCTACGGTTGAATGAGGAATATGCATAATGAGGGGCTGCGGTCCTGCAGTGAAAGCCCGCGAAGGTTCATGCATAATGAGGGCCTGCGGTCTTGTCGTGAAAGCCCGCGAAGGTTTACATTCAAAGATTAAATGTGAAAATTGAGCACTTGATCTTAATGAACCGTATGGATTGATGTGAATTAAGTTGGGCTAGCGGCTACGCGGTGAAATATCGAAAGCTTGTGCAAGATGGGGACCACATGCCCACGGGTTAGTCCCCGAAATGTGGTGTTGTGTCGTGATGAGTTATAGAGCTATCTATTACTCAATGGCTTCGCGTAGCCTATTAGGATAATAGAGAGGGGTCTTTATAAGCTGCACCCGACACCGGTTCATTAGAGGTGATACGATTTTGTAAAAATCGGGAAATTAAAATGAATGGTTTCTTGCTGAAAAACAAAGAGATAAATGGAAGATATTTTTGTATGCGTGTGTGTGTTAAAAAGGAAAGGATTTCAATTATGTGCATATTTATTTCGGTTACACCCATTACACCTCTCAAATCATGCATTTTGTATGAGTTAATCTTTATCTTACGAGCTTCGGCTCATGTATATATTTCAACCAAATTTCAGGTTCCGAAGAGCGGAGTGACACCAGAGCTATGGATGTTTTTGGGAAGGGCAAGGAACGAGAGCCCTAATTTCTTTATTTTTATTGTACATAAGATAAAGGAAATGATGTAATGGAAGGGATAGTTAATGTTGAATGTATGTTACTTTAAATTTTTGTGATAAACCTAGAAATGTAATTTTGGAACGTGGTTCGTTATGTTATATCTTTTGAATGATTAGTACAACACTATCTTATATTTTGGAGTATCACCTATGGATGTGATTTATGCATGCTGAGTTTAGGGGTTAGCTCATTAACCCGGGTTTGGGTCGTGACACTCAATCCTCCTTTCAAGAGGTTCACTCCCATGTTGTCTCCACCACCCATAACGCCTCCTCCAACCTCCACCGCACCATCATCTCTGGCCCTGTCACCTATGTCACCACCACCACCCGCGGCTCTGCCGCCACCCCTCCATTGTCGTCGCCTCCATCGCCTCCTCCACACCGCTATTGTCAGCCACGTCACCGATGACTTTGAAACCAACTCCCACCATCGTGAAGAAAACTAAGGAGAGAAGAGAAATGAGGAACATTGTGAGAACTTGAGAGAGTGAGCCGAGAGAGTCGACAGAGCGAGAGAGTGATAGAGTGAGAAAGTGAGAGAGTAAGAGAGACGAGAGAAAGCAAGGGTGAAAGAAGAAAAAGTGTTTGCACAAATGAGTATTTCGAACCTCGGCCATCCTATTAAGTTTACAATAACCTCATAGCCACGAGGTCCATTCCCTTTAAAAGCGGCAGCCGTAGCATCCAAGGACAGGCCATGAAGTATGTTTGTCACAGTTGTAGCATATTTTGAAGCGTTTGTACCGACTGCAACCTTAGAACTTTAGGCCTCCATAAGACTAGGGCTTGTTGTCACGGTCGTGACATTCCAAAGCCACGACTGTAAGGTTTTATGGATGCCCCCTTTTGTTTTGTTTTGTTTTGTTTGTTGTTGTTATTGTTTTGTATCAAACCTCGAGCACAACGATACCTTTGCTTTGGCTTGATTAATTAGATTCCTCTACTATGGCCCATTTCTATTGATCCCTGACTCCTCGGTCTTAGTTATGACCTAAAATTGATCTCTATCCCTCCGATCCTCTTCATGACCTTAAACTGTCTTCTTGATCCCTGTATGACCTAAAATTACCCCTAATTCTTCAGTCCTTACATGACCTAAAACTACACGTAACTCTCCGGTCCTCCCCAAGACCTTAAACTAACTTTCCGTTCCTGTCATGACCTAAAACTGATTTCCATTCTCTCTGGTCCTCCTCATGACCTTAAATTGAGTCCTTGGTCCTAGTTATGACCTAAAACTGATCTATGTCCCTCCGGTCCTCCTCATTACCTTAAACTGACTCTTTGGTCCTTATAACCTAAATTACCTTTTTATCCTCCAGTCCTCCTCATGACCTTAAATTGATTTCTCGTTCTCTACATAACTTAAAATTGCCTCTGATTTTTTGGTCCTCATGACCTTAAACTGACTATTTTGGTCCTCCTCATGACCTTAAATTTACTCATCGGTCCTAGTCATGACATAAAACTGATCTCTATTCCTTTGGTCCTCTCCAAGACCTTAAACTGACTCCTCGGTCTGAATTATGACCAAAAATTGATCTCTGTCCCTCCGGTTCTCCTCATGACCTTAAACTAACTCTTCGATTCTCCTCATGACCTTAAACTAAATTCTTAGTTCCAACATGACCTAAAACGTCTTATAACCCTTTGATCATCCTCATGGCCTTAAATTGACTGCCCAGTCCCATTTATGACCTAAAAATGATCCCTGAAGTTCTTCGATCCATGTTATGACCTTAAATTTTGTATGCTTGCATTATACCTATTTGCGTCATGCAATATATGCCATGCACCATAATTAGTCTATTTGCATCATATGCACTGCCCCACGAACAACAACCAGTCTAATCCCTTACAATGATGTACATAGGAAGCTTGATGGAAATTCAGTTCGACCACACTTTTTTGTATGTTTTGTTTATGCCTAAGATTTGCGGCTTAGTCAAATGGTTTGTCTCTTAAGCTTTGACATTTATTTGCACCATGAATTGTTGCAAGTTCTGTCAAAGAGAGGCAACTGTAGACACCCCAATTTAACCAAGTTGAATCTTATGCACCTATCTCGAATGCTCCCCATTGACGAAAACATAAAATTATGCTCAAGGATACTCCCAAGCAAGTGCAATGTCAAGAATTCTCAAAACCCAAGAAACCACCCACCCCCTAAAAAACCTTCAGGTTGTAACATTTCTAATCCTCACAGCCGCCACCTTTTTCCTGATCCTACAATAGGCTATGTCCTTGCCTTCACGGCCGTAACCTTCTTGTGATCCCATAATAGGTCGTGGCATTCATTCCTCACATCCGTCACCTTTTTATGATCTTATAATAGGTCGAAACCTTTGAAGGTCACAGCTGTCGTTTCGTACATTTTAGTTCACGACGTGAGGTACAAGGACATGGCTGTGACTTTTTTACCTTTTTAGACAGGTGGCAACATCCTAGAAGACCTCTATGCTACCCTAAATGCCTATAAATAGGCATTGTTTTCATTGAAAATGAGAGAGAAATGTTCTATGATACCGATACTACGCCGAATTCATTCCCCACCTGATATTCCCGATACTCATACTCCCGATACTACTGACTTTCGGATCGAGTTTGTGACTTGCATTGGTGAGATCCTTAAAGCTCGGACAACTTGACGATTCTAGCCCACCATATCTGAGGGATATTTGAGGCAGTTGACTACATTAGGTAACCTTAGAAAATCGTGACATTTTCTTAAACCCTCATCTTCTCTCTCCCGGGAGTCGTCAAGATTAAAGTTTTCGTTTATCGATTTTCTTAGCAAATAATCTATATTGAGCATATTTTCCTTTTGATTTGTAATAGCATGTAAACAATATAAGTGAAATCATGCCTGTTCTTATTTGTTTTATATAAAAAATAATATGCTTATTGCTCTCTGTAAAATGTTAAACAGTATATTTTTAACGTGATTTCATGTTCATTGGCACACTGGACACTCAAAAATGCTTCTGTAATCACTTTAAACTAACGGCTGCTATTTCTGTTTGTCATAGTCGTAGGCTTTTTGTCCCGCATATTACGGCCACTATGTATTTTATTCATGGCCGTAAGTTTTCCATAATTTTTGTCACGGCCGCAGTATTCTATTGCTACGACCGTAAACTTTTTGTATAACCAATAGCCTGAAATTCACGTTTGAACTTTCCTATTACTTCCTATTGATATTAGATGTACCATGTTTAAAGACCCATGATGTTGTTGAAATAATAGTTATTCAATCCGATTTTAACAAACCAAATTGTGATTTTTATTAGATAATAGATTCTGTACATCTTGACTATTTGAACTCTTCTGGACTTTATATAATAAAAATTTCTCTGGGTTTCTGTGACATCACGGCTGCAACCATTTGTTGCCATAGTTGTGAACTTTTTGTCCTTGATATTACGGCCGCTATGTACTTTCTTCAAGGCTGCCAGTTTTTCTTTATTTTTGTTATGGCCGCAACATTCGGTTGCTACACCCGTGACCTTTTTGTGAGCCGAGTAACCCAAAAACAATTTTCTAACCTCTCTGTCTTCTCTGTTTAACCTTATATGAAGCATGTTAGATATTGAGCTGTAGAGTATGTCCCCATAGGAACTTTTATTTTCTTTTGATAAGTAGTTTAACCCTCATCTGCATGTTTTTAGTTTGCTTTACTCAGACAATAATTGTGGCATGATTAGAAACGATAACCAAGTCGCATGACCTTTATGATTTTAGTTAGGAACCTTTCTTCTTTGGACTCTCTTTAACCTCCTATTGTATATGTCACCATTGAAAAGTTTAAAAGAACTAATATTAACAAAGTAGAGGCCAGCCTTGTGGTTGGGCGAAAAGGGTGCTTAGCACCTTAGCCCCCAAACTCTCTTTTTCTCTCATTACGTTTCAAATGACTTGTGGCCTTCTTTTTGTTTTTCTTGATTTCTTTCTCAAAAATCAAGTGGTGACTCCATTTTCTACATGTATTTGAATATCTTGGATTTTCATTTTAAATGAAGCATTTTCCTTTCTAAAAACAATGGATATCCAACGCAACACCATTTTTTACACCCACCCGAAAACGGCCGCACTGTCGCCGCGCCTGCTACTGTCACCGATGCTGCCGCCACGCCTGCCATTGCCACCGCGTGACACGCTGTGCCTGGGCCTCGCCTCGCCTTGCGCATGCCGCTGCTGCTGTTGCCTGTCTGTTTCTTTGTCTTCGTTCTTCATTCTTTGACGAATAATATATATAAGGATTTTGAATATAAAAAACATACACATAATCCTATGCCTCCAGGGGAGTTCGTAGTTCATCTACTATGATTCAAATGTCGGGGAAAACTAGAATTAATTAAATAATCATAAACCATGCAATTAAACATGCAAAAAATATGACCATTAAAGTCGGTATTAGATCGCCTGCAAAATGAAAGTTAGCACAGATTTAAAGTTACCCAAATCCTTAATTTAATTCACATACATAATCAAAGACTGCTCTGATACTAATTATTGGGCCCAAAAATAATAACCCAGTATAACTGCAAAGATTGAAAAGAATTATACCTTCGAAATATGTCTGATTTGATTTTGCTTTTAGCAACAAAATTTAATCGTTGGATGAACGCGGTTATTGAATGGCAATCTTTTCTTCAATTAAGCCTCTGCTGTATTCTTGAATGCCAAGAGCATGATTAAAGTGTGGGCTTTGTTCTTCAAACCTTAACTGGCTACACTTGGGTTTTCACAAAAAACTTAGAAACCCTAATTTTGAATACTGAATCAATTAATTGTGTTGGCCAGGGTTTATAATTACATTTATATAAGCTATAGTAGGGACCTATGCAGTAAATAAGACATGAGCTCCTAGTGTAATTATGAAATTTTACCTCAACTCAAAAGTAATTTCATAAAAATATAAATTATAATTCATTCCCCTAATAAATTATAATTGTACTCTTGGCATTATTCTCAAAATCGAATTATTCGAGCTCCTATTGTTAAATACTTGTTTATTCTCTTATATGTTAAAATTACAGATACCTTCCAATTAAATTAAATGAAGATTCTCATAAAATAGAAAAAAATTAATAATAAATAAAATTAAATAGCAAAATCCAAAATATGATTTTTAGTGTACTACCCTGACAACCTTATCATCTACCTCCTCAACTTGAAATGCTTCATGGTTGAAGAGATTTACATAGTTTCTCATACTCTCCCCTTTGGTCAGCTTGATGTTTAAAAGGGAGGTTGGTGGTTTCCTATGTCTTTGTCCACCGATAAAATAGATCACAAACAACTTACTCAACTAAGGAAAAGATTCAATAGACTCTGATTTTAACTTGGCAAACAAGATTCTAGCGGGACCCTTAAAGGTAGTTGGGAATGCCCTGAAAACACTTCTTTTGGGATGACATAGAGGTACATCATGAACTTGTAAGTATCAAGATGGTCTAATAGGTTAGAGGTTCCATCAAACATGTATATCTAGGGTATTTTAAATTTAGGGGGAAGGGGAGTTGTCATTATAGCTGGTGTGAATGGTGATCCGATTTTGTGCATTAGATCTTCCAACATGAAAGGGCTTTTGGCTCTAATAGCCTACATCATATCATTAATTTGAGCTTTTACCTCCCAAATTTTCTCATCCCATGCTGTTGAAACTTTAGAGGGATCTACTTTGTGTTTCTGGTTCTTGGGCTCTTCTCTTTAGGGCAGTGCGGGTATGAGAATGATTTTGCTTGCTACTTCTTCAATTCTTCCACCTCCTTTGGGGAATTGTGAACTAGGCTCACGCGATCTTCTTCTTCTTGCTATCCTCCTTGTAGGATTGATGGTTGAGGAATTTGTGGGGCCTTTTCTACCCTTTAACATGCTGCAACAGTTCTTGGTTTTGCTGGACCAATTGGAAAATTTCTTGGGTTAAGTGTTGAAGCTGCTATTGCACTTGGTTGGGTTGCTGCGGATCATCTAGTACTCTTGCGGCTGTAGGCAACCTTGCCCGCTCATGTCTTCTTCCATAGATCTTGTTTGAACCATCCAATGACTGATGCACCAAAAGGAAAGGAATGCTCTAATTCAAGTGAATTCCCATAGACGGCACCAAATGTTGATGCTCAATCATTGGATGGGCTTTGATGACTGGGTTTGACCTAAAAAAGTTCAAACAATCGTAAAAAAGGCACCAAAATGATTTTTTATGGATCCTCTCTTACTATCAAGTTAGGGTTCAGGTAGAGTAGATGCATAAGAAAGATGAGACAGTTAGGGAGAGGTTCTAGAATGTGTACCACTTATATCCACCTGTTACCCTTTTATTTGATTCTGGGAAGACTTGGCTAATAGATCACGTGTAGACCATTATAACCATATCTCTAAAATTATCCACATAAGCTGTAGAGACCCGGTATAATTTTTTTATGAGTAATTAATTTTACTAACATAATTCCACTATTGGAAATTGTTTATGAGGATTAATATGATTTTAGCATGTCGAGATGCCTGGGATAACAACTTGAGATTAATTTTGTAAGGACTCGTACTTTCAAACAGAAGTTAAGAACCATAAAAGTGAATTCTCAACGTGAATAGAGAAAAACCCAAAACCCTAACAGTAGATCTCAAAGTCATACGAATGCCGAAAACCCTAATTCAAGCATGCCATTATGAGATCTTAAGAGATTGAACCCAAACCTAGGATAAGCTAAAGATTAAGTAAGGATCAACACAATAAGTCATCTACGGCCCAAAGACAACAAAGAGAAGCTTCAACCTTAGGGCCAATAAGAATTGAAGACTAAAACTCCAATGAAGCCCAAAACTCCAACAAGGCCCAAAAACTAAAAGAATTGCCCAATAAAAGATTATGACCTAACTTAAATTAAAGGCCCAACTATTTAATTAAGCCCATGAAAAATTAAAAGAATGTCCATGGATCAAGCCCAACCCAAAAATCAAAGAGAAACCCAACTTTAATTATTTTGGCCCAAAATTTTAATCCAAGAATTATTAAATACAAAAATCAAATATTAAAATTAAAAAAAAATGAAAATAAGCTTATGAGGCTGGCCACCGTTGGAAATTGTGCCAAACAGTACAAAAGTTGTACTCTTGTTGATTTAGGGATTTTTCTTAGAACCAAGAAGAAAAAGTGTACTATTTTATGACTTTTCTGTATAAGAATTAGCAGTTCTATATAAAATTAATATTTTTAAATTCCATCTGTCATCTTTTAAGAGAAAATCTTGATCCTATAAAATTAGGTTAATGCTATCCACAATGATCTTTTTGTCCCAAAATATCTTCATAGATATTTTAAACACTTTTCTGCTTCTTTTTAGCTACAAGATTTTTATTCAGCTAAAATTTTTTCAACTCTTCATCATCCATCTCTTGACAACACATCAATGCACTAAGGCTAGCATTGCAAAAATGTCTTTAATCTATCCTAGCTAAATTACACATTAAGTCCTTCCACAAGCCTATAAAAGCAAGGCCAAACCCACCCTCTTCCATACAATTTTCATCCAAGTGGAGAGAGAGTGTCCCAAGGTGGAAGAAGAAAGAAGAAGAAGAAGAAGAAGAAGAAGAAGAAGGAAGAAAAAAAGAAGGAAAGGAAGAAGAAGAAGGAAGAAAGTGGAGAGCTAAAGCTTAAGTCCTAACTTCTTTGATCAAGACCTTCTAGGTAAGAACTTCTATAACTCTCTTTAACCTTCTCTTCTAACCCCTCTCTACAGCAAATAATATGATCTAAGAAGTTAGAGCCAAGATTAGATACAAGAAGGTTTAAAAAGAATTGAATAGGAGATAGCTTAGTCGTTTTGATTGGAATGGCGCCTTGTGATTTGTTTTCTTTCCTATGAGTTAACACCACTTGAGTATACTGATATTTTTAGCTTAAATAATATGTATGGACCCACAATACAAGTTGAACAAGAATAGGAACAAGTTTATCAAAGAAAAACCAAGAAGAAGCATACTTTTCTATTTTTCTTGAATTTTTTGGTGAACCAAACAGTGTCTTTTTCCAAACTTGTTTTTACTGGAGCATCATAAAGTTATTCTTGGCAAGTGTGAATTTTGGTAGAGTCTAGAATGATGTCTGAGTGCCCCAAATATAATTTTTACGCTTTTATGCCTAAGTAGCATAAAAATAGCCTAATTTTTTTGAATTTTAAAAAATTCCAGAAACATCTCCTCAGGCCAAACATTATGTCTAGAGTTAGCTTTTTGAGTTATCTTTCATTTAAAATTTATTTGGAGTGATTTGACTGGACAGTTTTTCCTAAAACTCATTTTTACCAAATAGCGTTGTTTCTGGACCTCTTCTGTTCAAACAATTTTTAACCATGCTTAGAAGCAACCCACGGCTTAGCTTTCTTCATGAAAAATATCCCTAACATATATATCTATCACCTCATTAAATTTCGTAACAAACTAATGACATTTGGTATTTTTAATGTATTTTACAGACAGAACCTTAAAAGATGAATTTTTAGTTTAGTTAACTAATAATGCCTAAGTCTATGATTAGTTGTGTTATTCTTTTATCTTGCCACGCATGAGACTTGTTGATGTTTTTATCATATGTAAAGCATGTTAAAGAGTTGTTAGACACCTTGTGCTGAAAGCATGATTAGTGGACGAAGAACACGTATAAGGAACCAAACCATTAACTTCGAACAAACATTGTCCTTTGAAACGAACATGGGAATTGACATGGGATGGGTTATGTATTGTGTTATGGTTTTGAGGAAGGGCCTATTGACGTCTTGAGCCGTGCTATGTCCTGAGCCGTGCCTTGTCTCGATCCGTCTCATGGTACTCAGCCGCATATATGTAGTATGGGACGGGGAGTGTGACGACGATAAATCGCGCATCATGGCACTTAGTCGAGTACACAATACTAGACGAGAAGGATGATGTGTCAAGGACAAGGTGTATGGGAACATGAATGTATGAGAATGTAATGGTACCATGGTAGTGAGGCCCATTGTGGTAACGTGGCAGTGATTATGGGATGGGTTCTCTGGCGAGACCCGAGGGAAAACTACTTTCTTGATAACGTTGAACATTTGGAAACGTGAACAAAAGAACATTATGACTTTATGTTGAGCCCCTTGCACTGGTTAGTGAATATAATTGCTCATCTCTTGTTTGTATATTGTTGTGTATTGGCGTGTTATGGGTAAGTTAGTAGGGTTATAGTTGTTCCTCTAAGCCTTATAGCTCACGGCATGTAAATGCCAGGTGAAGAAGAAATTTATGAGGAAGCCATCTCGACTGAGGAGGACGAACCTTGGATTCTACCCGACGCAGAAAAAGACCTAGTCGAGACAGTGCAGGAGTTTATTAATTAGTTCGGACATTATATTTTATTTCCAAACATGAAAATACCTTTTGTAATATTGGGAATTCTTGTTTTGTTGTATTAAAGTCTCCCTTCTTTTGACTTATTCTTTTGAATCGAGTTAATTACTTTCACAAAAAAGTAAACTTTTGAACTATTTTTCACAAGTAATTAAGAAAAATATTCTTTTAATGATGTCTTTGAAAGTTGGGACGTCACCAATTCCAATAAGCTAGAAAAGTTTAATAATGTTAGTGGAATTAAATTATTTTAACTAAATAAAATTGGATTAATGGGGTTGGAGATATATATATTTTAATAATTAAATTAATGGATGAAGGTTGAACCATCTAGAACTATGGAAAAACAAAAGAAAAAATAAAATAAAATAATAAAAAAAGGAAACCAAAATTTCCTCCACTGCCGCCGACTTCAACTCCCTCATTCCCTCTTCTTTTTTTTCTGTTCTTCTTCGGTGGAAAGCCTTGGAGCTCTTGGTTTTCTTTATTCACTTTGATAGATACTTCTAGAAGAGTGAGGAAAAAAGGAGAAGAAAGCATAAAAATATAACCCAAGGCGTCCCATACCCCCATCCCCGACGCCTATTCCTTCTTTCCCTTTCGGTCTATTTTTTTTTCTTGCATCCAAGGAGAACAACTCAAGGCTCAAACATAAGCCATTTCTCAAGAATTGATTTAGCAACACTCAAATTTGGAAGCAACCAAGAGGAAATCAAATTCTACTGTAAGGGACCGTATTTTCAAGTACAAGATTAAGAATCCTAATAGTGAATTCTCAATGTAAATCGAAAACTCGTGAAACCCTAACAATAGTTCTCAAGGTCACGCATATGCTGAAAACCCTAACTCAAGATAGATCGATGCGTTTTCTAAAAGATAACCAAAGGAAAGTTCAACACTAGGCCCAACGGGAGTTAAGGACCAAAACTCCAACGAAATCCAAAACTTCAATAAGACCCAAAAGTTAAAATAAAGGCCTAAAAAAAGATTATTGCCCAACTTAAATTAAAGGCCCAGTTAGCAAGTTAAGCCCCAAAAAAATAAAAAGAAAACTAATGGGTTAAGCCCAATTTAAAAATAAAAAAAGCCCAAATTTAATTCTTTTGGTCCGAAATTTTAAATTCAATAATTATTAAATTCAAAAATCATTTAAATAAAAAAAATGGGGGGAAGACCCCATGTGGCCGGCTCCCCTAGGGAGTTGTGCCAAAACTACAAAAAGTGTATTTTTGTATTTTGGGTTGATTTGCATTTGGAACATGCACTTTTATACTATATTGGGACTTTTTCAGTATAAATGGAACAGTTTTGGATAGTTTTAATATTTTTATATTCTTCGAAATTAATTCTAAAATACAATTTAAACTCAAATAATTAAGTAAGTCTTATACAATAGTCATTTTTTGTATCCAAATATCTTCTCCGGTATCTTGAAGTCTTTTTAGCTTAATTTTAGCTGAAAGAGTTTTATTCAGTTAAAATCTTCCCAATTCTTCATCATTAGCCAAGTGACAGCACACATTGGTCTACTAGTCTATAATTATGAAAAAGTCCATAAACCTATTCTAATTAATTGCCAAACAAGCCCTAAGAAATTACGTACTTGATCCTTCCTTAAGCCAATAAATAGAAGACCATTTCCACCCATTTCCTCCTATAATTTGGCCAAGGGAGAGGTTTTAGAGAGAGAGAGTCTCCAAGAAAAAAGAAGAAGAAGAAGAAGAAGAAGAAGAAGAAAGAAGAAAAGAAAGAAAGAAAGTCTAAGCTAAAGCTAAATCCTTTATCTTTGATCAAGACTATCCAAGTAGGAACTCCTACAAATCACTTTAACCTTCTATTCTTGCCCTCTGTACAACAAACAATATGATTTAAGTAGCTATAAACAAGATTAGAAATAAGAAGGTAAAAAAAGAATCTAATAGGAGATAACTTAGTTCTTGTGCATGGAATGATGTCTTGTGATTTTTTTTCTTTCTATGAGTTAAACAAGAGTGTTATGCGAATGTTAGAGCATCTTGAATATATTGGTTTTAGTGCCCAAATATCATGTATGGATCAAAAAATTAAGTTAAACAAGAGAAGAAACAAGTCTACCGAATAAAAACTATGAAAAAGCCCTTTTCTTTCACATACTCAAATATTTTTGGTGAACCTAAAAGTGTCTTTTTAAAAAACTATTTTTACTCGAGCTTCATGAAGTTATTATTAGCATGTATGATTTTTGGTAAAACCTAAAATGATGTCTAAGTACCCGGAACATAATTTTTGCGCTTTGATGTCAAAAGAGAAGAAACATAGCCCATTTCGCTGACTTTTAGAAACTTTCAAAAACATCATCTCAGGTCAAGCTTTATGTCTAGAGCTATAGTTTTGAGTTATCTTTTATCTAAAATTTATTTGGAGTGATTTGACCAGACATTTTTTTTAAAACTCGTTTTTACCAAATAGTGTTGTTTTTGGACCTATTCTGTTTAACGAGTTTTTGCCCCTGTATAGAAGCACCTTTTGGCTTAGTTGTCTTCATAAGAAATATTTTTAACATGTATATTTATCTTCTCATGAACTTTCATGGTAAACAAATGTCTCTAAGTATGAAAAATGAATTTTACAAAAAGAACCTAAGATGCTGAATTTTTAGAGAAGTTGATTAGTGATACTTAAGTATGAGAATGGTTGTGTTATATTTATATCTTGCCATGAGTGAAACTTTTTATGTTATTATAGTACTCAAAACATGTTTAAAATTAGTTAGACATCTTGTGATGGAAGCATGAGTTGTGGACCTAGTATAGGTATAGGGAATCGAACGATAAATAACGAATGAACTTTATTCTTTGAAACAAACTTGGGGTTTTGACATGGGGAGGGTTGTGTATTGTGTTATGGAGTTGAGAAAGGGTCCATTGATGTCTTGAGTCGTGCTATGCTATGAGCCGTGCCTCACGCAGGGCAATCATCCAAGTATATGAAGTATTGGACAGGTATATTATTGGAGGCAAACTGCCAAGATCATTAATTTAAATACGATTTTTTTGATAAAAAAATACTGGACGGGCAATCATCGAAACAGGCTCGAGTTTAAAAAATTTTGATGTCGAACGATCAAAATAAAACCCGTACTCCCAAAGTTAGATTCAGAATTATACCTTTCGAAATCTAGTAGAATGATTTCGGTTAATGCAATAACCACGAAGCCGTCGAGTTGAAGCCCAAATCAAGCCTTCTATTGTATTCCTGGATACAAGCCATGAATGTAGAGTGGGCTACGATCTATCGTGTTCTTGAACCTGCTAATCTAGCCATCTAAGATTTACGTGGAAACCCTAATTCAATACTGTGTGGAATGTGGGCTACAGCTAGCATAACCGCATATATATATGGCTACAGCAGGGACCTGTGGAGTAAATATAACTTAGGCTTCTAATGTAATTATGAAAACCCATATTCCCCTGAGAAAATTTCATAAAAACATAAATTACAATTCATACCACTAAAGAATCGTAATAGCACTCTCAGCCACATTCTCAAAACTGATTATTCGAGCTTTTGTTATTAAATACTTAAGTCATCTCCCCACGTTAAGATTCTCGATACTCACCAATTAAATTTAATTACTGACAATTTAATTTAATTAGCTTCTTAAAATTTCTTATACTCTACCGCTTAACTTATTTGATGACCGGATAATTATATTTACTTACAAGGTTTGCCCCGGTCAAAACTCATAAGCTTCCTTAAGGGGGTATCGTCAATATTGAACAATCGGGACTTGGATTCCGTCAATAATTAATATTTGCTATATATTTAATATCGCTATCCAACTTATCGGGAATATTGACCCATAAAAGATCGCACCCTCTAATAAATCAAAACAACGAATACTAAATATACGCAAATAATAATTATTTCAGGATTAAGAGTATAAGCACTCATAATAACCTTAGGATGTGAATTAATTTATATAGTCAGTATAAAATTAATTACTCCAATGTGATCCTGTTCAATAAATAAAGTATACTAGCATTGAGAGTCGGAACAATAGACGACACTGTTATCTGTCCTCCTTAACCAAGACAGGCCTACTAAAACTTTGTACTATAGTCGTACTAATGATTTGTCCAATTCTATCTAACCTATGAATCGTAAACTTATAATCTGCAAGAACTTATAATCTGGTCTTCTGTGTGCAAGTCGTACTCTGCAGACCAGATTAAATACTGTACAGAATAAATGACATTCATGCATAACATTAAAGAAATAATATTGTATACATTACTCGTTATGATTTTCATAAAATGAAAAAGAATTTTATTATAGAATAAAATAAAATACTAAAACCAATAAAATTCATGATTTTTTAGTATACAATCCTGACAATTTTGTTAGGAATGCATACTGAAAAGTCATACTTTTTATGTATTTTATTCTGGATCCCTGAAATATTAATGAGAAACATTTGAGATGGTTTTGCATTTATAGTTTTATATTTATATTTGTGATGTATGAATGCATAGTCCGTATATTCTATCCAGCATTTGACTCGGTGCGTGCTGCACGAAAGATCGGGTCATAAGTTCTTACAGATTATACAGGTAGGCTCACAATGGCAATGGATCCGGACATTTTATTGGTACAATTGTAGTACATCATTATAGTATCTAGTCTTAGCTAGGTCGAACAGATTGAATTCAGGTTTTGAGAATTCGATGTTCGAGCTCGATGTGATAGTACAATTGGAGTGTATTGAGCAGGATCAACGGGATGATCGATTCTATACTAACTATATGAATTGATCTACATCCGTATTATCATATATTGCACGAACTCTTAATCCCGAAGTGATTGATCAATTGTGTTCAGATGATGTACAATACTTTGAGTCGTCAATGG
>JAUMHN010149017.1:0-22894 GCA_032360265.1 Heliamphora ciliata
TTGGCTATGTTGACACATCGGAATATTAGATTATGACAAATTTTGTGTGGTAGGGACTCTTAACCATGTAATTCAAACTTTTATTAATTAAGTTGAGAATAGAAGTGAGTTCTTTTATAGCAAACAAGGCATAACCCATTAATTTGTTAGTTCCATGAAACCTAGAGAGTTCTAGAGGATTTGTAATGGGAAAAACAAAATAGGGAGTTCCCACACTAGGCCCACTGTCGGTGCCTTCTTTACCTCTTCTTCTCCTTCTTTCTTTGTTGCTTGTCCTTGTATGGAAAGTGTGAGTGACCTCTAGAAGATTCAACAGGGAAAAAGGTAGGGCAAAATATAAAAGGGCCCAAAGTTCTTCCGAACTCCCGCCGGCGTCACTACCTCTTTTTCACCATCTTCTCGTTTCTTTTCTCTGTTTTCATGGGTGATCAAGCGAAATTGGGATTTTCTAGTGGTATCTAGAAGGAAAGGGGTTGGAACCATAAACAGGGGAGAGATTAAGTTTTCCCCCCGTTGCCGCGCCTCTGGTTCTTCTTCTTCTCTTCCCCTGTTCATTCTTTTCCATGGATTCAAATAGTTGTGAGCTTGGGAAATAATCTAGAGAGATAGCCAACAATAGAATATAAACCTAGGAAGCCTTGCTCTTGTCCTCCACTTGCCGAACTCCCTTCCTTTGCCTCTATGTCATTTTTGTGCCGCCATTGATGGCGAGCCCTAAGCTTTGAAAGCAAGTTTATTTTCAGCAATTGGTGGACTGAGACATCAATTCGGAGGCCACCAGAGAAGAATTAAGGTATAATAAACTAATTCGAAGCGTCATGAAGCCACAACGCAAACTGGCCGAAACCTAAGATGCCAAAGCTAAAGAGTGGCCGAAACCTTGAGGTAGCGAATATGGCAAAATTTCGACACGTTGGCTATACAAGAGGTAGGATTTAGACTAATTTCGGTGAATTATGTGATTTGTGTTGATTTTCTATGGAGTAATTGGAACCCTAGGTCTTTAATGGAAAAATCAAAGCATTAATCTAATAATATACATGAAGTCTTGAAATACCTTGATGAAAATTGAAATTAAGAAGCTTACTGATATGGATTGTGTAGTTTAATCTATTAAAACTCGATTCTCTTGAGAACTTGGATGATAAGTGTAGTATTAATTCTTAAAGATAATGGGCTATTCTTAAATGTTGAAATAAAGTGATTTCATTGATCTTGTGGATATTTTAGAAACAATTGAACCACTAAAGTGTAATTTGAGCCTCAAGATTAGTTAGTTCGCAATTTATAAGCTAAATTGTAATCTAATTGAGAATACTTGGAAAGTTAAGGGGATGCGACAATTGACACTATTGACTTGGTTTGAAAATGAAACAACATGATAACTAAAGAGTGTGTTTGTCATGACCCCGACTCCGAGGGACGTGAACCACACTCGATAACTTAACTTTACAGAATAATCGAGGAGACTCCTTTTTATAAACCCTATTCGTTGTTAAAATCTTCTTTAAAAAAAAACACTTGAATGCAATTCGTTTTAAAAGAAGTTTCTTTGCAAGATTTCAAAAATAATCCAAGTATAATTTTTAAAAATTTAGCAAAGTTTTATTTATTTTTCGTATTATTCCAAATTTTTCTGAACACCTGTTAAGCTCAAATAATCATTTATACTCTGGCATCGCCTGGATCTCAAGTCTCAAAATACAATCAAAACTATTTACTAAATGGAAGTTCACATATATTTAGAAATATATATGCATTATACATTTAAGGCTTAATTCATTTCTCATAATAATTACAGTCATCCGTGAATTTACCAAAACATTACAAATTCCATAATACTAGATGCATCACTTTAAAATTTCAAATTTACAAACAAATATCTTTCTTACTTCATTTAATTTAGTCTCTAACCAGACTTCATGTCGCATCTCTTCATTCCTCTTTAAACCTGTAAAATGTTTGATACAACCAACATGAGCCGAAGCTCGTAGGATAAAAACTAATAAAAGTGTAATGCATGATTTGTGAGATGTGAATGGCACGTTGTTATGCAATCACATTCAAATCACTTTTACATTCAAATCACTTTATAACCCATTCTTACCCCTCATCCCTTCACCCTTTATTTGTTGAATCTTAACTCTTTATTACTAAATCATAAACATTCATTTCAATTCATCTTACCTTATTCTCATCTCATTTGCATTTTCTTTAACATTTTATCTTTAATTTCTTTTCCACATTTCATTTTTTAATTAGGTCCTTAGCTCCTTCTCATTCAAAACACAACCTATCCTCTTTCCTCTTTTTCTTTATTCTCTTTAATATTATTTCTCTCTATTTTGGGATAATTACACTTACCTCCCCTGAGATTTAAGTTTATTACAGGGATATCCCATGTGGTCTCTGAAATTACACTAACCTCCCCTGAGATTTAATTTTAACATCAATTTCACCCCAACTGTTAAAATTTATGTTGAAATTTAACGAAAATCACTCCTCCCACCCCAAAACCACCATTTTCACCCCAAAATCACCCTTCAAACCACTCTTTTCCCCCAAAACCACCATTCCGTTGAAATTTGGGGTAGAAAGGGTGGTTTTAGGAGGAAAATGTGGTTTAAAGGGTGGTTTTGGGGTGGGAAGGGTTGTTTTTGGGTGGAAGGGGCGGCTTCCGTTAAATTTCAATAGAAATTTTAACAGTTGAAATGCAATTGATGTTAAAATTAAACCCCAGGGGAGGTTAGTATAATTTTAGAGACTACAGGGGAGATCCCTGTAATAAGTTTAAACCTCTGAGGAGGTAAGTGTAATTATCCCCTATATTTTTCTTTAGCTCCTGCATTCATTTTCATTATGTTTAATCAATAACTAAACACTAACTCATCTCTTACCTATTATATAATCATTAACTTTCTTTTCCATTCTTCATTTTTTTTAATTTACATTTCACTTTCATTTCATTAATCAAAATACTGAACCGATGTATGGTGCAGCTTATAGAAATCCCTTCCTATTTCCCCAATAGGCTACATGAAACCATTGGGTAATAGATAACTCTATAACTCACCACTACAATCATCTAAAACTAACATCGGGTGCAGCTTATCATGAAACCATTGGGTAATAGATAACTCTATAACTCACCACTACAATCATCTGAAACTAACATCGGGTGCAGCTTATAGAAACCCTTTCCTATTTCCCCAATAGGCTACGCGAAGCCACATTTGTTACAATTCCAATAATAACTCTTTGTTTATCAAATCACAAAGACCAATTTAATATTTTCCAATCTCATATTCCATTTTCACCCAATTTTACTCTATTAGATTATATTAGTATTAACTTATAATTGTACAATTATCTCGTATCTTTGTCTAACCTTCATAAATTCGATTTGAAACTCCACACACTTAATAAAAACTCATCAATTCACAAGTCGCATAGACGTACAACCCAAGTGTTTAATATATTTGGAGTTCAATAAATTAAATAACACATATTTGATCTATCTCAAGCTTTTTAACTTCAATTATTATTTAGGTGTCACTAATCTTCAAATCAAGGCTCAATTCATCTCCTATGTTCGAAATTCAACAAATTCATGATTTCTTAAATCATTAAGCCCAAACAAAAATTTGATACACTCCTCTTTTCACATCTACTCAAGTTGTGACACCCTGACCTATTTTCTTTTTTGGCGTTTTTCCATGCGCGTTTGTTGTTTTGTTTCAGCATGTTTATATGCCCTTATATGCATGTTTAGATTTAGATATATATGTGGGGTTGGTTTCCGGGACTGTTAGGCGCTGTGATGCGGGTTTCCAAAAAAAGAAGATATTTTCGTGGCTTATAAATATCAAGCGTTAGATATTTTCAAAACTTCTCAGCTAAGTTTTGACTATTTTCTCTCTGCCTTCTCTTTAACTCTCGGGGCCTCGAGGCTCGATTTTCGACGATCCAACTGCTGATCCTTGTTATTGGCATCGTGGTCTACGCATTCATCTGGACAAAATTTTATTATGATGAAGCTCGATTTTGCACGCGGATCGAGGCATCGAGTTTTTAACTCAATGAGGTAGGATCCTAAACTCTCATGTCTTATAAGGGTGATACGAGTAATCGTGTATAGTTTTACCATTTCAAAATGCATGAAAATATCTTTTTGTTTTAAAGGTCAGATTTTTGTTTTAAAACCATTTTTCATCAGTTTCGGTTGGATGAAATTGTGTTTCGGGTGTTTCTTTCAAGGTTTTGGTGTTAAGCTTGGGCATGCGTATATTTGAGGGTGTTGGATGAGAGTTTAGAGGCTTCATTTTGGGTTCGAGAGGGCTGGAACAGTGGCTCATAAACTATTTTTGCTGGGGGTCAGTCGACTAAACTACGTTGTTCAGTTGACTGGATCGTGATTCTTGGGGTTCAGTTGACTGAACCTGGGAGGTCAGTCGACTGAGTTGTTTTTGTTTATTTTTTTGGTTTTCTAGTGTGTTTTCAGTTGACTGGCCATGTGGGTTCAGTCGACTGAATTGGTTATGTGTGGGCTTTTGGTGGTTTTGTTGGTCGTGTGGTGGCCTCTCAGTCGATTGGGTTATGGGGCTCGATCAACTGTTCTCCTCTAGTGATTTTTTAGTTGATTGAATTATGGGGTCCTGTCAATCGAAGTCACAGAGAGGGTGTTGGTCATGTCGTGTGGGGTGGTGGGGCACGGTTGTGTGCGTAGTGGTTTGTGCACCGTTGGATGTGGGACGTATGGGCACGTTGTTCGTTTTAAGGATGGGGTTTAGTGAGAACCGTTCTGTGGGAAGTTCTGGTGTGGGCCTTCGGGCCAGGTTTTGGTGTATCGTTGGTTGTCCCGGTAGGTGGCGGGTCGTTCGGGTTAGCGAATGACGGGTGTGTGGCATGTGATGTCGTGTTGGGTTGTGTGGCGTCGTTATGCGGAACGTCGTGGTTATACGTGCTTTTGCGCTTATAGAACTATGGTTAGTTTTATTCTGGCATGTTATAGGACAGATATGTGGTCCTATGTGGTCATTTGTGATCTTATGCGGTTATGGTGTATCTAAGCTCTGATTTTATGTGTGCATGTGTTGCACTAGTTAAAACTCTAGTTTTAAAGTTGTCTACGTTCAGGAAGATTTTGGTCCCTCGATGAAAGTTCGTAAAGATGCATATGAGGGGCCAATTTTGGTCCCACGATAAAATTCCGTGAAGATATCGGTTGGCTCTGGTCAATAATGCATGAGTTAGGGCGGATAGTGGTCCTACGGTGAAAGTCTGTGAAGTTATATGTTAATTCTGCATGTGTTGAGTTATATACATGGCGTGTGTTGCATGTGGGGCTTGTGGGAGTCTTGGCTAGTAGGAGTCGATCTTTGCTAGTGAAGCATCGTACTATAAAATTATTTTTCTAGGCTCTGATGAGTCGTGATACAAAACCGCTTTCAAAACTATTTTCTTTGAGACTCTTGGGAGTTCTCGTATAAAACCGTTTTCAATTGTTTTCATTTGAGACTCGTATGAGTTAAGATATAAAACCTATTTTTCCTAGGGCTCCTATGGAGTTGATATCCAAAGCTATTTTTAAAATATTTTTCTTGGGGCTCGTGTGAGTCAAAAATTGCACTTCATTTTTCGAGTATGTTTTGTTTATATTGTATGCTTATCTAGTTTCTGCTGAGTTTTGGCTCACGGTGTGGGATTTAAAATGTTTTTCAGGTACCGATCACGTGGATTGATTCGGGGATTGTTGGAGGGGTAGAAGATTTGTAGTCTTCCTTTTTTTCGTTTTGAACATGTATGTTATAACATGTTTTTCCGGTGTTGGCGATTATATACAATGCATGTATGTTTTATATTGAGAATGTATTCTCGGGATGGGTGTTTCGATTGGTTATTTGTGGGTGTTTCACATGATCCGAAGTTTGGGGCTTGACAAAATGGTATTAGAGCTCTAAGTTCTAATACTTAAGAGCTGTGGGAAGGGTGCATCACCATGTGAGGTTGATTACGTGTGCTTGACTGCATGTGTTTAGATGTTTTGACAGCATGAACGTGTTAGCATGCGGGGTATGTGTGAATGTTATGTATACATTCACATAAAATTATTTTTCTAGGCTCTGATGAGTCGTGATACAAAACCGCTTTCAAAACTATTTTCTTTGAGACTCTTGGGAGTTCTCGTATAAAATCGTTTTTAATTGTTTTCATTTGAGACTCGTATGAGTTAAGATATAAAACCTGTTTTTCCTAGGGCTCCTGTAGAGTTGATATCCAGAGCTGTTTTTAAAATATTTTCCTTAGGGCTTGTGTGAGTCAAAAACTGCACTTCATTTTTTGAGCGTGTTTTGTTTATATTGTATGCTTGTTTAGTTTCTGCTGAGTTTTGGCTCATGATGTGGGATTTAAAATATTTTTTAGGTACCAATCACGTGGATTGATTCGGGGGTTGTTGGAGGGGCAGAAGATTTGTAGTCTTTCTTTTTTCTCGTTTTGAACATGTATGCTATAACATGTTTTTCCGGTATTAAAACCGTATAATGTACAATGCATGTATATTTTATATTGAGAATGTATTTTCGAGATGGGTGTTTTGATTGGTTATTTGTGGGTGTTTCACATGATCCGGAGTTTGGAACTTGATAGAATGGTATTAGAGCTCTGAGTTCTAATACCTAAGAGCCGTGGGAAGGGTGCATCACCGTGTGAGGTTGATTACGTGTGCTTGACTGTATGTGTTTAGATGTTTTGATAGCATGAACGTGTTAGCATGCGGGATATGTGTGAATGTTATGTATACATGAGTATGGGGGGCTGAATCTTGAGATTGATTAGTCTTGCCTTGGGGTGTTTGAATTAACGAACTTGGGAGCCATATTAGAAACTCATTTAGCTGACGTGATTTCTAGCTGGAAATCTGAGTAGGTTATCCAAATTGATGCGTCACTCTTGTCGGTTCTCCTTGGTATGTGGAGTTTATTTAGCATGAACCTATGTGACTAGGTGTTAGCATGTTTATGTGGTTTGTGATTATATGTTGCATCTTACGTTTTGCGTTGCTTTCATGTGGATGAGATGTCTGCTCGGAGAGGGCCAGGCCGTGGTCGAGGTCGTAGCCGTGGTGACCAAGGGGATGTGCCTATCCCTGATGTTGGGGATGTAAATGCTCCCTAAGGACCGATGGACGCGACTGAGTTATTGCGTGTGCTGGTGGGTTTTATTCAACAGCTGATTGAGATCGCTAGGGGTGAGACCTTTAGAGAGAGAGGGAGTGCCTAAGGCGAGGGCTACAGTAGCGATGCGGGAGTTCAGGCACATGGATCCACTAACCTTTGCTGGAAATCCTAATCCTATAGTGGCAACGGAGTGATTGGAGCTGGTGACCCGGATCCTCGATACATTGCAGATTGTGGAGGACGAGTTGCGGGTTTCCTTTGCCACGTTTCAGCTGAGGGGTGATACTCATGAGTGGTGAAAGTATGCCAGAAATACTGTGGGGGTCACATGAGCAGCATTTACTTGAGTTTTTCTGGAGAAATATTTTCCTGCTTCATCTAGAAACTAGTATAGAGAGGAGTTCTACACTCTCACCCAGGGAGCGATGGGTGTTATGCAATATGAGGGAAGGTTTACTAGCATGTCTCGTTTTGCACCGGAGTTGGTGGCGACCGACGAGCTGAGGTCGAGGCAATTTGAGCAGGGTTTGAGGCCCGCGATCAGAGAGAGAGAGAGTGGCCGGTATGGGGCTGCGTGTGTTTATAGAGCTAGTGGAGGCAGCAGCAAGGATTGAGAATACCTTGGCAGAGATTCGAGCTTCCAGGGAGGCCAGGACACTACAGGGTGGGACAGAGACACAGACAGGTGGGCGTTCTGGTAACAGGCAGAAGTCCTCTGGTATTAATTTCCATCCATTAGGGTAACCACAGCAGTTCTCTGCATTAGCACCAACTGTGGCTTCATCGGGGAGGCCAGAGTAGAGGGAGGTTAGATGTTATCGGTGTGGACAGCCCGGGCACCGTGTGTCAGATTGCCTGCAACTGAGGCAGTACCAGGATCCATAGTTGAGGCAGTCCTGGAGTCCTATACTGGATCAGTCACGGGGGAGACGGCTGCCTATTTGTTTTGGATGTGGCTAGAGTGGGCATATTCGTAAGAATTATCCTTAGAGAGAGAGTGCACCGAGCACGGTAGGCACACCAAAGGGTTCATTTATGGAGGATTGACAGTAGCATCCTGCAGTTCAGACTTCTTGAATTGCAGGTGGGGGTGCTTCAGTTCAGTTAGTGCGGTAGCCGATAGTGCTGAGTTATTGAGGACAGACCAGGATGATGCAGGGCCGAGCGTATACACTTACAGCTCCTAGTTCTTCCAAGGCACCAGTCGTGCCTGATGATTTCTCTGAGCAGAGGTACTTTCTGAGTATGTAAGCTTCGGGCCAGCTTCTTATTTTCTTTGTTTGGGAGTTGGTGATGGATTCTATGGGTGGTGTGCTGTGTTGAGACAGCGATTGGTGAGGATGTGAGGTTGGGGTGAGTTGTAGATCCCGTGTCCATGAGATAGTTAGCCGTTGTTTAGGATGCCTGACCTGGTTTGACTACATCCTAGGAATGGTTTAGCTGACCATCTCTTATACCTGTGTCGATTGCGATCGACAGTTTGTTTCATTTTGACCTTGTGCTGAATTTCGGGGATAAAATTCCTTTAAGGGGGGTAGAGTTGTGAGACCCTGACCTGTTTTCTTTTTTGGCATTTTTCAATGCGTGTTTGTCTTTTGTTTCAGCTTGTTTATATGTGTTTATATGCATGGTCAGGTTTTGATATGCATGTGGGGTTGGTTCCCGGGGCCGTTAGGCGTTGTGATGCGAGTTTCTAAAAAAAAAGATATTTTCATAGCCTATAAATTTCTGGTGTTAGACATTTTCAAAAGATATTTTCAAAACTTCTCAGTTAAGTTTTCTCCATTTTCTCTCTGTCTGTTCTCTAATTTCTCGGGGGTCCGGGGCTCGATTTTCGACGATCTAACTACTAATCCTTGTTATTGGCATCGTGGTCTATGAATTCATCTAGATAGAATTTCATTCTAGCGAAGCTCAGTTTTACACGTAGATCGAGGCATCGAGCTTTTAACTCAATGAGGTAGGATCTTAGACTCTCATGTCTTATAAGGGTGCTCTGTGTAATCGTGTGTAGTTTTACCGTTTCAAAATGCGTGAAAATCGCTTTTTGTTTCAAAGGTCGGGTTTTGGTTTTAAAACCATTTTTCATCCGTTCCAGTTGGATGAAATCGTATTTAGGGTGTTTTTTTTGTGATTTTGGTGTTAGGCTTAGGCATGTGTATATCTGAGGGTGTTAGATGAGAGTTTGGAGGATTCATTTGGGGTTCGAGAGGGCTGGAACAGTGGTTCAGAAACTATTTCTATTGGGGTTCAGCCGACTGAACTGGGTTTTTCAGTTGATTGGATCGTGATTCTTGGGGTTCAGTAGACTGGACCTGGGACGTCAGTCGATTGAGTTGTTTCTATATGTTTTTTTGGTTTTCCAGTGTGTTTTAAGTCGACTGGCCATGTGGGTTCAGTCGACTAAATTGGTCCTGTGTGGGTTTTTGGTGGTTTTGTTGGTCGTGTGGTGGCCTCTCAGTCGATTGGGTTATGGGGCTCGACTGTTCTCCTCTAGTAAATTTTCAGTTGATTGGATTATGGGGTCATATCAATCGAAGTCATGGAGAGGGTGTTGGTCATGTCATGCGGGATGTTGGGGCACGGTTGTGTGCGTGATGGTTTATGCACCGTTGGATGTGGGACGTATGGGTCCGTTGTTTGTTTTAAGGATGGGGTTTGGTGAGAACCGTTCTATGGGAGGTTCTGGTGTTGGCCTTCGGGTTTGGTTTTGATTTTTTTGTATCGTTGGTTGTCCCGGTAGGTGGACGGGTCGTTCGGGTGAGCGGATGATGGGCGTGTGGCATGTGATGTCGTGTTGTGTTGTGTGGCGTCGTTATGTAGAACATCGTGATTATACGTGCTTTTGCGCTTATAGAACTATGGTTAGTTTTATTCTTGCATGTTATAGAATGGATATGTGGTCCTATGTGTGTTGGAGGTAAAACTGCCAAAATCATTTTTTTATAAAGGATTTTCGGTGAAAAATTAACTGGACGGGAAATTGCCGAAACGGGTTCCAGATAAAACTTTTGACGAAGAACGATCAAAATAAAACATGTGCAACCAAAGTTAATGTAGATGAATACCTTTTGTCGATCTATTCTTTAACTACGGTTTGATTCCGATTTGAAGCTCCTATCAGATCTTCTATCATATTCCCGTATGCGATCCTTAAACGTAGTGTGGGATACGGACTATCGAGAACTCGTACCGGCAGAACCAGATATATTTAGTCTTAAGAGACAAAATATAATAAATCAATGATATATCAGATATCAAACTGGTTCAGCCTACCCGTATATATATAGGTTACAACAGGGACCTAGGGAGTAATTATGAGTAAGACTTCCAGTAGAACACAGATACCTACCAGCGATTTTTGTAATTATGGAAAGACGCAGCAGTTTCTGTAATTTTTATAAAATACTAAATTACAGTTCACGCCACTAAAGAACTATAATTGTACTTTGACCCATAATCTCAAGACCTTCTTGCTTTAAGCTTCTGTTATTAAATTCTTACCATTTCTTCTCATGTTAAGATTTCGGATATCCGTTAATTAAATTTAATTTCTAACAATTTAATTTAATCAGTATCTTGATGTTCCTTAAACCCTTCTACTTAACTTATTTGACCGCCGGATAATCAAATTCACCTGTAGGGTTTGACCCGGTCAAAACTTATAAGTATCTTTAAGGGGTTATTGTCAATCCCGATCTTTCGGGACGTGGATCCCGTCAATAATTAAAATTTGCTATATAAATAATACCGTTATCCAACTCACCGGAATTATAAACTCATAAAAGAGCACACCCTCTAATGAATCAAAACAACGAATATTAAATGTATGCAAATCAATAATTATTTCAGGATTAAGAGGATAACACTAGTCATAATAATCTTGGGGTGTGAATTAATTTATATAGTTAATATAAAATTAATTATCCCAAATGTCCCGTTCAATATACACAAAGTATACTGGCACAGAGAGTCGGAATAATAGATGACGCTATTATCTGTTCTCCGTAACCAAGACATGCCTATTAAAACTCTGTGCCACAGTCGTACTGATGGAATGTCAATTTCCATCTAAACTGTGAACATAAAACTTATCTTCTGAAAGAATCTAAAATCTAATCTTCTGTGTGTAAGCCGTACTCTACACACCAGATTAAATACTATGCAGAATATCGAAAATTCATGAATAACATTGAAGAAATGATACACATACATTACTTATAAAGATTCTCATAAAATGAAAAATTAATTTTATTAAAACAAAATTAAATACTAAAAACATAATTTTCAGTATACCAACCGTAACAATCTCCCACTTATACTCAAAACTATGCTGTCATATATCTAACTCCCATGCCCTCTACCTGACTATCAAAATTCTTAGCCGGTAAGTTCTTTGTAAAGGATCTGCAAAGTTGTCTTCTGATGCAAGCTCTATGTCTGACTAAAAATCTGAGTCTGTGTACTCCAAAGGTACTAGACTATCTGCTTGGTAAATTAACATATAATCCTTAGTCATTTTCAGGTACTTGATTATATTTTTTACCGTAGTCCTATGCTCCTATCCTAGGTTATACTGATATCTGCTAACCATGCCAACGGTAAAGCAGATGTCAGGTCTAGTACAAAGCATAGCATACATGAGGCTTCCTAGTGCCTAAGCATAAAGAACCGCCTTCATCTTCTCTATCTCATTAAGTGTCTTAGGACACTGATCCTTGGATAGAGTGATTCCATGCCTAAAAGGGAGACCCTTTCTTGAAATCCTGCTTGCTAAAATGACCAAGGGTATCATAGATATACTTTACTTGTGATAAGCCCAACATCCTTTATTTCTGATCTCGCACAAGCTTGATCCCAAGGATGTGATTGGCTTCTCCCAAGTCTTTCATATCAAACTGCCTAGATAACCATACTTTAACTGCAGATAATGCCCCCACATCGTTTTTGATGAGCAAGATATCATCTACATAAAGTAATAGGAAAATCACCATGCTTTCGTCGTGCTTTTTGTACACACAGGACTCATCCGGACTTTGATTAAAATCATAAGACTTTATAGCTTGATCAAACCGAGTGTTCCAAGACCTCGATGCCTGCTTAAGTCCATAAATTGATCTCTTAAGCTTTCATAACATGTGCTCCTGACCCTTTGCAATGAATCTATTTGGTTGTATCACATAGATACACTCGTCAAGACTTCCGTTAAGGAAAGCTATCTTGACGTCCATTTGCCAGATTTCGTAATCAAATTGAGCAGCAATGGATAAATGAATCTGGATAGACTTAAGTATGGCTACCGACGAAAAGGTTTCCTCATAATCGATCCCTTCTTTCTGAGTGAACCCTTTAGCAACAAGTCTAATTTTGAAGGTTTCAATCTTTCCATTTACCCCTATCTTCCTCTTGTAGATGCACTTTCATCCAATAGATTTTATCCCTTTCGGGTGGTTCTACAAGTTCCCATACTTGATTGGAATACATAGATTGCATCTCTGAATTCATAGCCCTTTTGCCAAAGATCTGCATCTTTGTCTTGAAGTGTTTCATTGTAGTTACAGGACTCGGTATTTAGTTCTGTCGAGATCTTGTCAAATGACTCGCCCAAGAACATATGCCGATCAGGTTGATGAACAACCCTCTCACTACGACGAGGCACTACCTGTGTCTGTGTACTAGCAGTAACAGGTTGTGCAGAATCTGAATCCTGTGCACCAGCACCCTGTTCTTGATTTACACATGTCTCGATAATCCTCCCACTACGACGAGGTAATGGAATATCAGTGACTTGTGTTTCCTCTTACGTTCTACTGGTATTTTCTCTCAGTTTTTCCAGAACAATTTTGCTATTGGGCCTGTGATCCATAATATAATCCTCTTTCAAGAATCGGGCATTGGTGCTAATAATGACCTTCTGATCCTTAGGATTAAAAAATAAACCACCCTTCGTTCCCTTAGGATATTTCATAAAGAAACAGACTTTCATCCTCGATTTCAACTTACCCGTGTTCCCTTTCAGCACATGTGCTGGACACCCCCAAATTTGAATGTGTTTCAGACTAGATTTACGCTCGATCCACAATTCTGTGGGAGTAGAAGGTACAAATTTAAAAAGCACCAAGTTCAAAATTTAAGTCGCTGACTCCAAAGAGAGTCCCCAAAATGAATCTGGTAAACCTAAATAAGTCATCATTGACCTTACCATCTCCATAAGAGTCCTATTCATTCTTTCTGCTATACTATTCTGCTGTGAAGTGCCAGGTGCAGTCAACTGGGACATAATCCCCTCTGATGACAAGTAGAGTCCTTAAACTCTCCAAAGAGGTAATTCCCACCACAGTCGGATCGTAGTGATTTGATACTTTTACCCAGACGCTTCTCCGCCTTTGCCTTGAATTCTTTAAATTCCTCAAAGTAGTTAGACTTATAGTGCATCAGGTAAATGTATCCATACCTTGAGTATTCATCAATGACACTGATGAAGTACTCAAAGCCACCTCTAACCCGGGTTATCATAGGACCACACACATAATAATGAACTAGCTCCAACGGTTCTTTAGCTCTATAACCTTTGGCCGAAAAGGGTTTCTTGGTCATCTTACTCTTTAAGCAAGATTCACAGACTGGAAGTGCCTCCACTTCCAATGAACTCGAAGGTCCATCTGCTACCAGTTTATTTATCCTTTTTAGATTAATATGACCCAAGCGTAAGTGCCAAAGAAACATTTGGTTCATTAAAAAAAGAAACTTTCTCTATATGGTAATATAAATGTGTTATTCCTTTCAGTCAGTTATACTGTAGGAGAGATTGGAGTAATAATATAAAGATTATTTCCCAATGTACTAGAATAGATAACCCGTTTATTATCCTTAATAACCACAGAGTTATTAAAATAAACCAAATATCCGTCTTTAGGCAATCCAAAAATGGAAATTAAGTTCCTTCTAATGGCAAGTATATAAAGATAATTTCTCAATATTAAAATTCGATCTCTACCAAAAGTGAGAGTGACATCTCCTACTGCAGCTGCTGTTATCTTTGTATTATTGCCTATATGTAGGTAAATCTCCCCATTACTAAGTTATCGGGTTTCCTAGAACCCCTATAATGAATTGCAAACATGATTAGTGGTTCCCGTATCTACACACTAAGTACCGATAGATAGCACCGCTAATCATGTTTACACAACCAGTGAACAGAAATTACCCTGTTTGTTTTGCCTTCTGAGAAATACTAAACATAATTTTTTCCAATGTCGGGTCTAGTTGTAGTGAAAACATCTGCCTTTCGGCTTTTTTACACCGGTCAATGGCCCACTAACTACCCTGAAAATCGTGTCTCTCTATTTTTGAACATTTTTCTTCTTCAAGTCTTTTGGCCTAGAGGAAGAACCTTTTTCAGAAACAAACACATTTTCTAGTATTGAAAGAATACCATTTGTAGTTAAAGCTATATTCATGTTACATTTCAGTTAACAAAATTTGGTCCCGTAAGTTTGTTTTCTTTGAGTATTAAAGTGAGTGGGTTGAAAGCCATTTTAATCCTGAGAATCACATAATTAAATAAAATCGTTAATTAAGATGAGCAAAACTTTGAATTCATTTTAATTTGGTTCCCTCTGCCATTTTAAAATTAATTCGCCAGCAGCCTGGTAACCTGAGAATAGCATGCCACGATGGGTAGACGTCTACTAATTTTCATAAGACCAGAAGGACCAATTCTTTTTAATTTTATTATCTAGGTAACTGACCATGTCAAGTAAGATTAAATTTCTGACATAGTTTCGGTCCAGCATATAATAGCAGTGACTCAGATGGAGAGAATACTATTATATACAACTAAGTGTTAACCATCACCTAATCCCAAATCAATGGTTTCGCAATAAACCTTTCAGATGGAGAAGTGATCCACACTAACAATTACCCTGGGCTGGATCGACTTACTGCTGGAGATGGTGGGGACCCATGCTGCAGAGCTACTAGTGCCAGAGGGGGACTGCACTGCCTAGGCCTGGGCACATTTACTGGGTCCCCTAGGACCTAGCCTGGCTGCCCCTAGTGGTAGGAGGAGGGGACGAGCACCAGATGCTGCGGATGCCGATGTTATTGCGGCTGTTGACATTGGAGCTGGAGCTGCTGGGGCTGGGCCTGTTGAGGTGCCCTAGACTGTATCGGCCTTTATAATCGGGTACCCTTTCGACATCCCAATCCCAGTTCCTCTTGCTCTAGAGTTTCGGCTGGTGCATGCTCAGGTTTACTTCTTTTCACTGCTTTCTTTTATGTTCTTCCTTTATTTAGACTGCTTAGCTTTTCATTTCTTTGGGTAGGTGGATCAGGCCTAGTTAAACCGCCTCATGCTAGTGGTGAGCAGTATGCGGACCCTTAATTGCCAGCAAGACGTTGCTCTGCGTGCAACCGGGGTTCTCTTTGTCCCTCTGCTAGTGAGTATTTTCCTTTTCATCTTATCGTCCCATTCTGTACTGTCCTCTTATTTTTGTTTCTTTCTACAGGCACCCGTACCTTCCACCGATGCAGTCTCATCATAGGCTCTTTCTTTGCCATCTTCTCCTGCTTCGGTTCCAATACGAGGTCATGGGTCCCGTGCGTCTTCTCGAGCGCATCCTTCCCAACGATCTGTCTCCTCAACCCGGAGCTGCTCCAGAGTCATGTCCTCTTCTTCAGATGGTGGAGATGACAGTGATGATTTTGATAGACTTTTTGAGGATGGCAGCTCGGGGAAGACTGGTCCTTCTTCCCACCGGGTTCGCCCAAGACGAGAGTGAGAGAGAGAGCTTCCCCCCCAGTTTTATTTATTTTCTAATACATTTTATTTTGATGGGCCTACGTGCTCCAGTTTGATACATTTACTTGATTCATGGGCTTGTGTGCCCCAGTTTGCAGTTTATTGGGCCTGGGTGTCCCGATTTACATTTTGATACATTCTTCCACTTTTTGATGCATTTTCGGGCCTTCATGCCATTTATTGCCTTATATTCGTCTACTTGTATGGTTTATTTTGAAATTTTTGCTCAAACCGTCATGGATGCATAATACAAATGTTAAAATTTACACAAGCCAAAAAAACTGTAGAATCCACAAACTGATACATGCTCGCCACCTTTTAACATGGCGGTCACCACATCCAAACTGGCGATTGCCATTTTTAACCTGGCGGTCGCCTCGTCAAAGGGATGATGTTACTGTACAATACCTTCAAAGGTGGCGGTCGCCCACTCCATGGTGGCGGTCGCCACATTGATTGTACTTTCTGTTGATTTTTCGATCTCCAGCCTTTCCATGCCTTATAAATATAGTCTTGGAGGCCCCATTTTTGGTTATTTCTATTCAGATGGCTAGTCCCCTTTCTTCATGGATTGAGGCATTCTCCCATATCGAACTTTTGAACTTTGCTCCTTTCGGTATCAACTCCCTATCTTCTCTCATGGCCGTAAAGACGATGGACCTTTATTGGAGGCTACTGCTCGACTATGGGATCCGTAGTCCTATGTCTTTCGATTTGGCCTTGAAGAACTATGACCCACTATAGAGAAGTTTGCTACTATCTTGGACTTGACTCTACAGAGTTTCGTTGTCGTTCCTACTTTCTCCCTTTCGGCTCGACAACAAGTGATGCAACTCTGTGGTCTAAAATGGAAGCTTCTCTTCTGATATCAGGTGACTGCCTTGACATTCCATGGCTCATTGAGAGGTTCCTTCCTACTGGCGATCTTAGCGACCTCAACTTTTAGCTGCAGCGTCGTTATGCCCTTTGTTTCTGCCTTCTTGCCCAGTATCTCCTCATTCCTTCTGACGGACGAGTTAGCTATGCATTGGTTGACATCGCAGGTCAGATGTAGATGGGGAAGGACTTTGCACCACTTGTCCTAGCTGAGACACTACTGGGTTTAGATGATGTTCATCGTGGTGAGACCATTACTTTTGATGGCAGCCCTTTACTCCTTCAGGTAAACTCAAACCTTTCTTTAACAGACTTTTGTTATACTGCAAGGCTTTTCCCTTACTAATCTAACTTTCGCTACAGATCTGGCTGATGAAGAAGGTGAATCTTGTACAGAAATCACCTACTAATAGACATAGTGTCGCAACTTTCCTTTATCGCCCTTACTACCGAATGTGCAGTACCGAGGCAGCCTGGTGACAGTACCTCTCATCTCTGACATGCCCAGTTATTACTTGGCAGTGCCCCTGGTGGCAGGTCCCTGCCATGACTCTAACTACTATGGATAACCCTGGTGTTCTATTGATTGGTCTGCGTTAGACTACTTTCTATTATCCCTGTCGGATCATGCGACAGTTCGGTCATAGTCAGGTTATTCCTCATGACATTCGAGGCCGTTTGTTTTCATTTTCACTGCGGTCCCCATTTCTAGCATTGTATCAAGATGCCTGGCCGTTCCGTTCACGGATGGAGATGCAGTAGTTACAGTGTCCCGATCTTTTTGCCGAGTACAAAACATGGCTGACGCAGGATAGGGAGAAGAAAGACAAAGAAGAAGGAACATAAGCAGCAAAAAGGAGGAGGATTTGAGGCCTCCCGCTTTGTTTCAAAGATTTCATAGCTTTCCTTTTCTATTTTATTTGTAGAGTTTGGGACTTACGTGCTCTCCATTTTATTTTCAAAACTTTGTAATCCGAAACTATAGTAATGAAAAGAAGGTTCAAAATTATCCAAAGTTTTCAAATTTTTGCAATTAAATGACTTTATTATCAAAATTCAAAAATAAATTTGCATAGGTCTTACTCAGATTCAAAGATGGTTAAAAACAAAGAATGTGGTCGGACTTCTTTAAAGCAGCTGCCTACGTATCCCAAGAAAGTGGAATTGGGCCTTAACGTAGTTCGTGCTTGTTTTTCACTCGGGTATTGATGCTTTTCTTTTGTAATGCCTTAACTTTTGCCAAGGTCGCCCTTTCGAGTTTTCGGCCTTGCGGGCTGCTCTAACTTTTGCCTGAGTTACCTTTTCGATTTTTAACTTAGCGAGCTTTTAATTTTTCTTTATTTTTACCTCAAAGATAGTACTTTTTGAGTTGATCGAGGTTTACTGGAGTGGAGAACATATTGCCATCCAAATCCATAATGATGACTGCACCACTGGTCATGATAGTTTTGATTAGAAACGCTCCAGACCAGTTTGGTTTGAACTTGCCTCTCCGATCGAAGATAGGAGCTCTAATTTCCTTAAGAACCAGATATCCTTCTCTAAAATCCCAGGTCTTGACCTTCTTATTAAATGCTCGAGCTATCCTCATTTGGTATCCTTGTACATGAAACAGAGCTTGCAGCCTTCTTTCATCAAACAAAAGCAACTCTTCCATCCGATTCCTCTGCCATTCTACTTCTAAGAAACTGGCCTCGGCCACTACTCTTAGCGAAGGGATTTTCACCTCAATGGGAAGCACGGCTTCCATCCCGTACACTAAAGAGTATGGCGTAGTTCTTGTTGAAGTTTTGATCGACGTCTGATATCCCCAAAGTGCAAATGGTAGATGTTCCGGCCAATCCTTATGTGAGTTGATCGTCTCTTGTAGGATTTTCTTGATGTTCTTATTTTCTGCCTCAACTATTCCATTGGTCTGCGGCCAATATGATGAGGATTTGTGAGCCACTATTTGGTATTCCTCGAAAAGATCTAAGACTTCTCCTTGAAAATGTGAGCCATTATTCGAGATCACCTCATAGGGGACCCCGTATCGGCAAATGATGTTTTGCTTGATGAACTTAACAACATGAGAGGCTTTCAATACCGAGTAGGAGGTTGCTTCCACCTACTTGGTAAAGTAATCAATGGCCACTAAAATGAACTCGTGCTCATTTGACGTCTTCGGTGTTACCTTGCCAATTACATCAATGCCACATACTGAGAATGGCCATGGCGACGTCAGGTTATACAGCTAAGATGGGAGAACGTGCATAAGGTTTGCATGAATCTAACACTTATGGCACCTTCGCACAAACTATATACAGTCTATTTCCATTATCATCCATATCCTTATCGCAGAATCTTCTTGGCTAACATGTTTCCACACATGTGTGGCCCACAGACTCCTGCGTGCATCTCTTTCATCAACTCTTGACCTTCTTCAATGCTGACACATAGCTTATTAACCCTAGAATGCCCTTATTTGTATAGTCTTCCACTGTAATTGACAAACTGTGCAGATAGTCTTCGTATTACCCTTTTATCCTTCTTGTTGAAAAACTTGGAATATTCCCTTCCTCCACGAGGTTCTGAATGTCAAAATACAATGGAAGGTCATCAGTGCTTTTCTCGATCGCGGCCGTCATCTCGTATGCTGTCTTTCTTTCTGTTCGATTATCAAAGGCCTCATTCGGACTCCGAGTGGTATGTCAATCATGGATGCTAGGGTAGCTGGTGCATCGGCGAACTTATTCTACAGTCTTAGCACATGGGTAAAGATTACTGATTCAAAACACGATATTAGCTTCTCTAGCTCTTGATGGTAGAGAATCAATGCCAAGTCCCTGACCTTTTATTCTCCTCTTGCTTGTGAAACCACCAGCACTGAATCTCCGATGACTTCCAGCTTCCTTGCTCCTAATTCTAAGGCTGCCTCCAATCCGGTTAAACATGCTTCATACTCAGCTTGATTGTTGGTAACTTCAAAATTGAGCTTCAGAGACAACGGAATGTGTGATTCGTCAGGAGTGACAAGGACTCCTATTCTATAGCCATACTGATTGGATGCGCCATCAAAACATAGAGTCCACTTGTCATCCCCGACTTTCATCAGTTGTTCGTCAGGAAACTGAAACTCTGTGTCTTCACCTCCCTCAACTGGTTGGTAGGCTAGGAATTCTGCCACTGCTCTACCCTTGACTGACTTTTGGATGACATATTTGAGGTTAAATTCTGATAACAACTGCAACCATCGAGCCAACTTTCCTGTCAGTACTGGCTTTCGAACAGGTACTTCAACGGGTCCATCCGAGAGATGATATTCACTGTGAAAGACAGCATGTAGTGCTTTAGTTTTCAAAAAGCCCAAACCAAGGCCCAGCATGTCTTTTCCAATGGTGTGTATCATATTTCTGACCCCTTCATCTTCTTACGTAAGTAGTAGACCGCCTTTTCGATTCTAGTTTCACCTTCTTGCGCTAGTATGCATCCTATAGCTGAGTCAGTCACTGACAAGAAGAGGATCAGTGGCCTATTAGGTTCAGGAGAAGTTAGAACAGGTGGATTTTACAGGTACTGTCGTACAGCATTGAAGGCGTCTTGACATTTCTAATCCCATTCGAACTCGACTCCTTTCTTCAACAGATGGAAGAGTGGCTTACAGATAGCTGTCAATTTTACGATGAATCGACTGATGAACTGTATTTTACCCAGAAAGCTCCTGACTTTCTACTCGGCCTTCGGAGGAGGCATTTCCAAAATTGATTTGATCTGTGAAGGGTCTACTTCGATACCCCGTTGAGTGATCATAAATTCGAGCATTTTTTCGGCAGTAACTCCAAAGACACACTTCTGTAGGTTCAGACCCATTTTTTACTTTTGAATTCTTTTAAAGAACTTTCGTATGTTGGAGGTAATATTGCCTAGATCATTATTTTTGTAAACAATTTTCGATAAAAAATTAACTGAACGAAAAAATGCCAAAATGGGCTCTAGATAAAACTTTTGATGACGAATGATCAAAATAAAACTCGTGCAAGCAAAGTTAATTTAGAAGAATACATTTTGTCGATCTATTCTTCAACTACGATTTCATTCCGAGTTGAAACTCCAGTCAGATCTTCTACCGTATTCAATCCTCGAACGTAGTGTGGGCTATTATGAACTATCGAGAACTTGTATCGACAGAACTCCGATATATTTAGTCTTGAGAGACAAAATATAATATATCAATGATATATGAGATATGATTTGATCTCAAATTAGTTCAGCCTACCTGCATATATATAGGGTTACAGTAGGGACCTGGAGAGTAATTATGATTAAAACTTCCAGTGGAACACAGATACCTATCAGCGGTTTCTACAATTATGGAAAGACGTAGTAAATTTTGCAATTTTCATAAAATACTGAATTACAGTTCACACCACTAAAGAACTATAATTGAACTCTGACTCATAATCTCAAGACCTTCTTGCATTGAGCTCCAGTTATTAAATGCTTACCATTTCTCCCCACGTTAAGATTTTTGATTCCCGCCAATTAAATTTAATTACTGACAATTTAATTTAATCGACATCTTGATATTCCTTAAGTCCTTTCGCTTAACTTATTTGACTGCCGGATAATTAAATCCACCTGCAGAGTTTGACCCGATGAAAACTTATAAGCATCCTTAAGGGAGTATTGTCAATCCCGATATTCGGGACGTGGATTACGTCAATAATTAATATTTGCTATATAAAAAATACCGTTATCCAACTCACCGGGAATATAGACCCATATAAGACTACACCCTCTAATGAATAAAAACAACGAATATTAAATTTACGCAAATCAATAATTATTTTAGGATTAAGAGGATAAGCACTATTCATAATAATCTTGGGGTGTGAATTAATTTATATAGTCAGTAGTAAGTACTAAATTAATTACCCCAAAAGTTCCGTTCAATACACACAAAGTGTACTGGCACAGAGAGTTGGAACAATAGACGACGCTATTATCTGTTTCTCGTAACCAAGACTGGCCTACTAAAATTCTGTGCCATAGCAAAAAATGATATACATACATTGCTCATAAAGATTCTCATAAAATAGAAAATTAATTTTGTTATAATAAAATTAAATACTAAAAACATGATTTTTAGTATACTAACCCTAACAATCTCCCATTCATACTCAAAACTATGCTGCCATACATCTGACTCCCATGCCCTCTACATGACTACCAAAAGTCTAGCCGGTAAGCTCTTTGTAAAGGATCTGTAAGATTGTCTTCTAATGTAAGCTCTATGCCGGACTAAAAATCTGAGTCTATGTACCCAAAGGTACTATACTATCTGCTTGGTAAACCAACATATAATCCTTAATCTTTTTCAGATACTTGATTATATTCTTTATCGCAGCACAATACATCTGCCCTAGGTTAGACTGATATCTGCTAACCATGTCAACGACAAAGTAGATGCCGGGTCTAGTGCAAAGCGTAACATACATGAGGCTTCCTACTGCCGAAGCATAAGGAACTGCCTTCATCTTCTCTATCTCATCAGGTGTTTTAGGACACTGATCCTTGGATAGAGTGATTTCATGCCTGAAAGGGAGAAACTCTTTCTTGAAATCCTACATGCTAAAATGAGCAAGGATATCATCGATATATTTTACTTGTGATAAGCCTAACATCTTTTATTTCCGATCTCGCACAAGCTTGATCCCAAAGATGTGACTGACTTCTCCCAAATCCTTCATATCGAATTACCCAGATAACCATACTTTAATCATAGATAATCCCCCCACATCGTTTTCGATGAGTAAGATATCGTCTACATAAAGTACTAGGAAGATCACCACGCTTCCGTCACACTTTTTGTACACACAAGACTCATCCGGACTTTGATAGAAAACATAAGACTTTATAGCTTGATCAAATCGAGTGTTCTAAGACCTCGATGCCTGCTTAAGTCCATAAACGGATCTCTTAAGTTTACACAACATGTGTTCCTGGCCCTTTGCAATGAATCTGTCTAGTTGTATCATATAGATACACTCGTCAAGAC
>JAUMHN010149125.1:0-22885 GCA_032360265.1 Heliamphora ciliata
CTTGGGGTTGGGCATTTGCATTTCATTCATCTACATCACGCACTCACACTCCTGTTCTTATATGTGCTCATCCTATTAAAAATGATAGTTTGCATATATCTCTATTTCCCTTAGCTTTGCATTGGATGTTATACGATATGTATTGTATAATATCGTACCGTGAGTTTGTTAGACGATTTAAGAAAATTTCTTGTGGGCTTCGGCTCATGGCATTTGTGCCACAGGTGAAGAAGAGTAACAGTTCGAGGAAGGCGCGTTTGTTGAGGAAGGAGATTTTGAAGAAGGGGGAGAGTGGCAGGAATCGGTCGATCCCAACGACGCAGTTTGAAGACGTAGAATACTTACTTTTGATCTTTTGTTCAGCTTTCCACGGACATAATGTAACTTTTGTTAAGCTTTTTGGATTACTGTACTTATTAAGTATTTTGAACAATCTTTGAACCGTTAATGATGTAATAGTTAACGTATGTATTTATGAACATTTGGTTAGAATATGTCTCTTATTTATAGTTACATACGTCCCGACATGCCCGGGAAATGGGGTGTCACAGTTGGTATCAGAGCCTAGGTTAGTGAACCTTCAGGCCTTGAAAAATGGGAGATTACGAATTCTGTAGCGTAGAAACTCTGTAGAATGTCTGTACTACTAATTTATCACTTATAATTTTAATAACTTAAAATCATTACCTTAGAAGCTTTTCCTATCTTTCCTTTCTTAGGATGGCGTCCGACGCAGAACCAGTAGGGGAACCATGGGCGGGACCGAAACCTGAAAATTCAAATCTAGAAGAGGACCCGGAGGAGATACCTGTAGAGGAGCAAGAACCGATTGATGCCATCCCTTTAGCATGGGTTTTTTCAGAGGAATGGCAGGCCAACGCAGATGACAAGGTGATGAGATGGAGGTAGACGAAGAGCCAAACGACGAAGAATTCGATGCCGATGACGAAGAGGACGAGGACGACGACGAAGAAGAAGAAATGGCAATTGATTTCCCATACGATCAGTTTGAGGTGCCACTACCCGAGTCTGATAAAAACGAAGCAGCAGATACCGCCATTTACTATAGTCACCCAGAGTGCCAAGGCTTCTATATAGGGGATCGCGTGTACGCCAGGATCTGTTCGGAGCACATGTGCATGTGGAGAAGACCAGAAGCCTTTTCACGCTACCTAGGGCCAGTACGTGTAATCAAAAAGTGCAGCCGAAGACTTTATCGCTTAGATTTTCCTCCTGGGTTTAAGACACAAATGGGGGATGAGCTTACCATAAGGTGGATGCAGTACCAGAGGCTAACAGATGAGAGAGGAATCATCAACCCGCATGATCCGGCCATCAACTTCGACGACCCCGAGACATACCAAGAGACTCCGATTGCCATAACCAACAGAGTACAAATGAGGCCAAATAGCGTCTGGCACGTTGAGGTGCAATGGCGTTGCTACAACATTATCGAGGCAACCTGGGAACGCGAGTCGATTATCCGCCATTTTTATCCACATTTGTTTGTTTAGATGTTAGCGTGATAGCCTTGTACTTTTCCTTTTGATTTGAAAATTATGTGTGCTGTGTGAATTTGACAAACTAGTATTAACTATGAGTTGAAATGAAATTCAGACCTTTGATGTCAAAATCTCCATAAGTAGTTCTATAATTGTTAACCTAACTCTATAAAATTCCAACCCATAATAAACAATTAAGAACTGAAATAACTCCCAGAATCGTAACACTCTTTTCTTTTATTCTAGAATGGCAGGTGGAAAACCTAATCACCGACAAGCCAACGCACCCACCAACTATGAGGCACCGAAACTAGCTCATGTGCTACGAGAATTGGCCGCCTGCATCAATCACCCGCACGTACGTGACCGAGCCTAGTTTCTATCGGAGTTAAGGAGGCAACGAGCCCCAACGTTTCGAGGGGGAGTAGAGCCGAGGGAGGTAGAGGAATGGCTAAGAGCAGTCAAGAAACTGTTCAACTCAATGGGAGTCCAAGATGAGACCGACAGAGTAGCCTTAGCTTCCCATCTGCTAAAAAGAGAAGCCGATCATTGGTGGACTCAGATCACCAATACCCAGGAGGTAGCGACCCTGACGTGGGAGCAATTCGAAAGTCTATTTTTGGAGAAATATTTCCCAGCCCCTTTCCGTTAAGGGAAAATTCAAGAATTTTTGGAGCTTAAGTAAGGGACAATGACGGTAACGCAGTATGTGAACCGTTTCGAGGAGTTAAGCCGCTTTGCCACGACCATCGTACAAGACGAAGAATCTAAGGCACGAAAGATCGAATGGGGCTTGGAGCCGTCTATACAAGTAAGGGTGATCTGCTTGCAACTCCCTACCTATACCCAGGTAGTACGCGCAGCTCTGCTAACCGAGACAAATCAAGCTGACTCTAGAAAGACATGGAACCAGAAGAAAAGAAGTACCAGCTCTGGAGGATCGGTGAGGAGCAACCAGGCATTTATCCCCAAGAAACTGTATTACCGAGAGTACCAACAAGGACGATCGAGAGAACCCCTCGTGACATCTGTGAGGTGCTTCGAATGCCGCCAACCGGGACACAGGAGATATGAGTGCCCGCGCCTCACACAAAGGAATCTGAACAATCAACCCCAGCAGTGGAGGCAACCTCAGAACCAGTAGCCTAGGTTCTCGCAACAAGTCTAGGTCGCCAGGCCAGCTATTCAGCAGCAAAATGGAAGAGGAAGACCACCACTTAATAAAAATCAGAGACCCCAAGGAGGCTTGGGCAATGGACAAAAAGCAGGAAATCTCAAGAACAACAATGGGAACCGACTAATGGGAGGCCGCATCTTTGCACCATAGGAAGAAGAACTAGAGAATACCCAAGTCATACAATGTATGTTCGTATTGCTTAATACCTTAATGAAAGTGCTATTTGACTCTGGAGCATCCCTTTCTTTTATATCTCTAGATTGTGTGAAGTCCCTGCTCTTAGAACCCGAGGTATTAGAACAAACCCTAAGTGTCGTCACACCTTTAGAAAATCAAACCCAAGTAGACTCTGTCTATAAAGCCTGCACGTTACGAATAACCAGTACATCTATGACTTGCAACCTACGAGTCATGGATTTCAATGGCTACGATGTAATCCTTGGAATGGACTGGCTATTGGGACACCATGCTAACATCGATTGCCGATAAAGGAAAATATGGGCACAAGCAGAAGACGGCACCACTATACGAATCCAAGGAGAACGACGCGAGATTCTGACCCCGAGTAATGCGAAGGACTACAAATCGAGTTATTTCATAGGGAGGATAACATGTCTACTTGCTAGCAAGAACGTCTCGTAAACCCCAAGTTGCCCCGAGTAGTGTGCGAATACAAAGACGTATTCCAGGAAGAACTCCCTGGATTACCCCCGCATCGTGAAATCGAGTTCACGATAGAACTTCAGCCTAGAACTGCACCGGTTTCAATCGTAGCCCACTGCATGGCACTCGCTGAACTGAAAGAAGTGAAGATCCAGCTCCAGGAACTGCTCAGCAAAGATTTTATTCACCCTAGTATGTCACCATGGGAGCAAGAAGAAACTATGAGGACAAATCATCCCCAATTATTCGCAGATTAAGGTACGATATGAAATTTCGAGGACGAAATTTGTTTAAGGGGTAGATTGTAATAACCCGGCTCAAACCCTAGTATTAGCGATGGATAGATGATAAGAACCTAAGTCGCCACATGAACAAGGAAAAATCCTAAGTAACCCAAAACCCTAATTTTGACCCGAAAACCCAAAAAGAGACCAAATAATCAGAGGCAAGGCCCTAGCACTCAAGAAAGTCTCGAAATAACTTAAATTAAGTAAATAACATAAAATATTAAATCAAAAATCAAAAATTCTCATAATTAAGGAAAAATGACCATTTTGTCCCTAGTACAGCAAAAAATCTTAAAAATTCAAAATTTGACACATGGACACCCAAAATTAGATATTTATACACAATTAATTAATAAATCTTAAAATAACAACAAAAATGACCAAAATTCCCTTGCACGGCATGCCACCTAGGAACTTGTGCCCAAAAAGCTACTTTTTACCTTTTTAAGCATAAAAATGAGAAAAAGATATATAAATTAAGCATTATTTTGATCCAATACTTTTTATACAAGTAATATGCATACTAATATAATAATATAGGTCAACAAAGTAAATAAATAATTATTTAAAGTCTTTACACAAAAAATAAGTCAAAAAGTCAATTCTAATTAAACTAGCTTAATTTAGCTTAAAAGTCTACACTTATTTATTTAATTGCTATCAAAATAATGATAAATCATGAAAAAACTAAATTAATTATAAATACATTAATATAATAGGTTTTGATAGGTTTAGATATCAAAAAGATACATAAAATTAATATTTTATACATTTATATACACAAAAATACAACAAAATACATTTTAAAACCCTAAATAAATGCAAATTCAGTTTGGTCTGCCCCAAACCTGTCTTAGCCGACCCCTTTGCTGCAAAAATCTGATCTCTCAATGCCTCAAATGTATCCCACCTCCCATGCAACCAATGGAAGTTTAAGAAAATTCAAATTTTAATTAAACACCATAATTACACCCTATTACATTTTTTTCTGTAAAAATAAGACCTTAGTCTTCACTCTCCTTCATGTATTTCGGCTGAGAGAGTGTGAAAGAGAGGCTCCAAAAATTTTAAGTGTTCTAAGAGAGAAGGAGAGAAGAAGAAAGAAGGAAGAAAGAGAAAGGAAGAAAGGCTCAAGGAAGATACAATAAAGCTAAGTCCAACTTTCTTTCACCTATTTGAGCATCAAAAGAGGTAAGTAACTCCTTCAAATCCTCTGATATTCTCTCCTAAGATACCCCTCAATCCATCTCTATAACAAATCCTAAGAAAATAAAATAAAGAATGAGTCAAAAAGGAGTCATAGGAGTAGAACATGGGCTATTTGTGTAAGATTGTGCTTTATATGAGCTTACATGTGTATTTTTTTTTAAGTTTTATGGCTTGTGTATATTCTAGAGTATTTGTTTAAGTGATTTTATAATATGCATGCAAACAAAACATGTCAAGAATGTACACAACATAAGCTAAGCAACCAAAACCCTAAGTAGCCAGATTTTCTAGACTTACTCCCTTTCTGCCACCAACTTTAAATCATCATAACTAAATGTAAAAAAATGGTATTAAAATGATTTTTGTGTCCAGATCTATGTTTTTGAGTTATCTTTTGTACCAAAGTATTTTAAAGTGATTTTCGTTGAGTAGAACTCTAGATATCTTTTTTTTACCAAAGAGTGTCATATCTTGACCACTCTGAATTACAGACCTAAAAACCTTAAGTTAGAGTGACGACCGAGCTTCGGTCAAAACATAAAACTTGTAGAAGACATATTTATCTTGCTGTCCAACAAAAATGAGCCATAAATATGAACTCTTGATAGGTCAAAAGCCTTCCCAAAGTCACTGTTAAGGTTTAGTGACTGGCAGACCTCTCTGTCACACATTTTTGTGAGAATCAAAACCTAATTTTTTAGAAACCAAATCCAAAAGTAGTAAACATTAAAAATGTAGCTAACATATTAAACTAAATACTGAGCACAAATTAGCCCAAAATACCCTCGGATGATTCCCCAAAGGTTTTGAGCATTCTCTGTTAGAAACGCAATCTGCAGACCCTTTTTAGGCTGACTGAACCATTTTTATAAATTAGCCAAAATCTCAAGCTTTTTCCAAATAACTTGCCTTAACACAAAACATGAAACTTGTAGGAGACACCTTAAAATAACATCTCACCATATATCAGAGCCATAACCCTTTAAATGATACCTTAAAACTGTGGCCAACAGAGGCCCAATTTCTAAAATTTTCTCTGTACAATGCTGAAGGATTTTTACTAAAATAAAATAAATGACCTTTTTACTTTAGGAACTGACCTTGGTGATAAATATAAAAGTTATAGAAAATATTTTTATCTAATTGGTGTTAAAATTTTAAAAATTAAATCAATGTCTAAGTGCTTCGAAACACTATCGCAACTTTACAACTAGCAATTAAACTTGTACCTAAATTTGGCTAAGTGTTAGAATGGTGTGTTACTTATGAGACTTGAGTGTGTGAATCTTATATGAACTTTGTGAGTAATTAGTGTATAAAAATGAAGCTTTTGATGAAATTAACTCATGTCAATGGTTCGAGTCTATGTTACTTAAATTGTGGTTATGTTTCACATGTTTGTACTTAATGCTTTAGCAAGTTATACCATGTGTCATATCATGTTTATATACCATACAATGATTAATTGTATACGAGAGGCATATTTCACGTCATGGGCTTTTTTCCATTTCATCTTGGGTTATCGGAGTCCCCTTTATATCTTTCGATTGGGTTGGGTGACATGAAAATCAATTATTCAGTGGTTGTGGATTTAGGGCGTCCCTGGTTGCCAGATGTGATATTAAATTGGAGGTTTTTATTATAAAAGGGGGATTTAGGCACCATGAGATCATCACTAGCTTTAATTAGACTTTAGATTGACACTTAACGAGTATCCTAGGACTTAATGTGGGATCAGTTAGTCCGGATAAGGATGGATAAAACTGGTTGCCCCCCACGCCGTTGCCATTAGGTAAAACGGTTGAGGCGCGTCGCCAAGGCGAGCGTTTACCTTTCGCAACGAGGTTAGGACATGTCAAGTGATCAATATACCATCAAGTCTACTCTATAATTTCCGCCGTGGAATTCATTATACTGTTCTAGAAGTACTTGGGGTTGGGCATTTACATTTCATTCATTTGTATCACGCACTCACACTCCTATTCTTATATGTGCTCATCCTGTTGAAAATGATAGTTTGCCTATATCTCTATTTTTCTTAACTTTGCATTGGGTGTTATACGATATGTATTGTAGAATATCTTGTCGTGAGTTTGTTAGACGATTTAGAAAAAATTTTTCTGGGCTCCGGGTCATAGCATTCGTGCCGCAGGTGAAGAAGAAGAACAGTTCGAGAAAGGCGCATTTGTTGAGGAAGGAGATTTTGAAGAAGGGGGAGAGTGGCAGGAACCGGTTGACCCCAACGACGCAGTTTGAAGACGTAGAATACTTACTTTTCATCTTTTGTTCAGTTTTCCACGGACATAATGTAACTTTTGTTAAGCTTTCTGGATGACTGCACTTATTAAGTATTTTGAACAATCTCTGAACCGTTAATGATGTAATAGTTACCTTATGTATTTATGAACATTCGGCTAGAATATGTCCCTTATTTATATTTACATAGGTCCCAACATGCCCGAGAAACGGGGTGTCACAGTTAGTATCAGAGCCTATGTTAGTGAACCTTCAGGCCTTGGAAAATGAGAGATTACGAATTCTGTAGCGTAGAAATTCAGTAGAATGTCTGTACTACTAATTTATCACTTATAATTTTAATAACTTAAAATCTTTACCTTAGAAGTTTTCCCCATCTTTCCTTTCTTAGGATGGCGTCCGACGCAGAACCAGCGGGGGAACCATGGGCAGGACCGGAACCTGAAGATTCAGATCCAGAAGAGGACCCAGAAGAGATACTTGTAGAGGAGCAAGAACCAATTGACGCCGTCCCTTTAGCGTGGGTTTTTCCGAAGGAATGGCAGGCTAACGCAGATGATAAAGATAATGAGATGGAGATAGACGAAGAGCCAAACGAGGAAGAATTCGATGCTGATGAGAAAGAGGACGAAGACGACGACGAAGAAGAAGAAATGGCGATTGATTTCCCATACGATCAGTTTGAGGCGCCACTACCTGAGTCTGATGAAGACGAAGCAGCGGATACCGCCATTTACTATAGTCGCCCGGAGTGCTGAGGCTTCTATGTAGGGGATCGCCTATACGCCATGATCTGTCCGGAGCACATGTGCATGTGGAGAAAACCGGAGGCCTTCCCGCCCTACCTAGGGCCAGTACGTGTAATCAAAAAGTGCAGCCAAAGACTTTATCGCTTAGACTTTCCTCCCGAGTTTAAGACGCGAATGGGGGATGAGCTGACCATAAGGTGGATGCAGTACCAGAGGCCGACTTATGAGAAAGGAATCATCAACCCGCATGATCTAGCCATCAACTTCGACCACCCCGAGACATACCCAGAGACTCCGATCACCATAACCAACACAGTATAGATGGGGCCGAATAACGTCTGGCACGTTGAGGTGAAGTGGCATTGCAACAACATTATCGAGGTAACCTGGGAACGCGAGTCGATTGTCCACCATTTTTATCCACATTTGTTTGTTTAGATGTTAGCGTGATAGCCTTGTACTTTTCCTTTTGATTTAAAAATTGTATGTGTGCTGTGTGAATTTGTTTAGGAAATTTGCTTCTGGGCTCCGGCCCATGGCATTCGTGCCGTAGGTGAAGAAGAAGAACAATTCGAGGAAGGCGCGTTTGTTGAGGAAGGAGATTTTGAAGAAGGGGGAGAGTGGCAGGAACCAGTCGATCCCAGCGACGTAGTTTGAAGACGCAGAATACTTACTTTTGATCTTTTGTTCAGTTTTTCATGGACATAATGTAACTTTTGTTAAGTTTTAATGTAACTTTTGTTAAGTTTTATGGATAGTCGACTGTACTTATTAAGTATTTTGAACATTCTCTGAACCATTAATGATGTAATAGTTACCTTATGTATTTATGAACATTCGGCTAGAATATGTCTCTTATTTATAATTACATATGTTCCGACATGCCTGGGGAACGGGGTGTCACACTGGGCCCCCAAGAATCTAAAGAGAAAGCAAAACTTTTAGTTTGGAAAAAGAAAACTTAGCCAGCAAGTTATGAAAATATCTTTTTCTAAAATATCTAAAGCTAGATATTTATAGGCCACAAAAATATCTCTTTTTTTTTAAATCGCACTGTAACACCTAACGACCCCGAGAACCAACTCCACATACATATCTAACACCGATCATGCATCAAAACGCATACAAACATGCAGAAACAAAAACGGTAAACGCGTGTAAAAAAATGCCGACAAAAAAAACTGGTCAGGGTTTCACAACTCTACCACCCTTAAAGGAATTTCACCCCCGAAATTCAATACGAGGTCAAAAGAAAACAACCCCGTCGATCACAATTGACACAGGCATACGAGATGGTCAGCCAAACCATTCCTAGGATATAGTCAAACAAGGTCAGTCATCCTAAACAACGACCAACTATCTCAAAGACAGAATCTACAACTCACCCCAACATCACATCAGCACCAACCACTGCCTCGACATAGCACACCACCCACGGAGTCCATCACCAACTCCCAAACGGATGCAACACGGAAACTGGCCCAACGCCTGCATATTCAGAAAGGACCTCTGCTCGCTGAAGGTATATCTGCATCATCAGGCACAACTGGTGCCCTAAAAGAACTAGGAGCTATAAGGGCATACGCTCAAGGTAATGTCGCTCTGTCCTATCCACCATAACTCGGCGCTGTCGGCTGCCGCACTAACTTAACTGAAGTTCCCCTATTCATCGCTCGGGAAGTCTGAATGGCAGGTTGCTGTTGTCGACTCTGCATAAACGAATCCTTGGGTGTGCCCACTATACTCGGTGCACTCTCTCTCTGGGGACAGTTCCTACAAATATGTTCGTGCTGGCCACATCCGTAACAAATATGTTCCCTCCCCTGTGATTGACTCCATGAACCCGGGGACTGCTTCGGCTGTGGGCAATCCACCATACAATGTCCAGGCTGTCTGCACCGATAGCAAACCAACTTTCTCTGCTTTGGCCTCCCAGATGAAGCTACTGACTGTGCTGGTGTAAAGAACTGATGTGGTAATCCAGATGGATGAAAGCTAGGACCAGAAGACCTCTGCCTCTTGCTGGAACACCCACCTGTCTGCGCCTCTGTCCCACCCTGCAATGTCCTGGCCTCCCTGGATTGTCGAATCTCAGTCATGGTGTTCTCCACCCTTGCCGCTGCCTCTACCAGCTCTGTGAATACACGAAATCCCATTGCAACCACACGCTCCCTGATCGCCGGCCTCAAGCCCCGCTCAAACCTCATCGAGCGTAACTCATCTATGCTCACCAACTCTAATGCAAATCGGGACAAGCACGTAAACCTGGCCTTATACTGCATAACATCCATGGTCCCCTAGGAAAGAGTGTAGAACTACTCCCTGTATAAGTCCCTCTTCGAAGCTGGAAAGTATTTCTCCAGAAACACTCCTGTAAAGGCTGCCCATGAGACCCTCACTGTGTTCTGGGCGTATCTCCACCATGCGTGAGCATTACCTCTCAACTGAAAGGCAGTAAAAGAAACCCACAACTCAACCTCCACAATCTGTAACATGTCAAGGATCCGAGTCCCCAGTTCCAACCACTCTGACACAACAATAGGATCAGGATCTCCCGCAAAGGTAGGCGGATCCATGCGCCTGAACTCCCGCATCGCTACTGTAGCCCTCGCCTCAGGTACTCCTTCTCTCTCGCTAACGATCTCACCTCTAACCAACTGCTGGATAGAACCCACCAGCACACGCAACAACTCAGTCGTGTCCATCTGTCACAGGGGAGCATTTGCATCCCCAGCATCAGGGATAGGAACATCTCCTAGGCCAACACCACAGCCACGACCACGACCATGACCACTGCCTCGCCCTCTCCTCGCAGACAACGCGTCTATATGAAAAAGACAAAACATAAGACGCAGCACATAACATAAATCACATAAGCATGCTAACACATAAATGCATAGGTTCATGCTAAACAAACCCCACATATCGAGGAGACCCAACAAGAATAACGCGTTAATCTGGATAACCTACTAAGAATCCCTGCTAGAAATGACGACAGCTAAACACGTTTCTAACTTGGCTCCCAAGTTTGTTAATCCAAACACCCAAAGGCAGGACTAATCAATTCCAAGGTTCAATCCCCATGCTCACATATACACATCATTCACATATCTAACATGCTGACACGTTCATGTTATCAAAGCATCTAAACACATGCAATCAAGTACACGCAACCAACCACACACGGGATACACCCTCTTCCCACGGCTCTTAGGTATTCGAACTCAGAGCTTTAATACCAATCTGTCACGCCCCAAACTCCGGATCACGTGAAACACCCACAAACACCAAATATAACACCCAACTTGATAATACACACTCAATATAAAACATACATGCATTGTATATCACCGTCAAATGACTTACATTACACGGCTCCAACACCGAAAAAACATGTTACAGCATACATGATACAAAGGAACCAAAAAGAAAGACTACAGCTCTTTCAGTTCTCTAGTAACTCCGGATCAACCAGCGTGATCGATATCTGAAAAATATTTTAAATCCCACACCGTGAGCCAAAACTCAGCAGATACTCGATTACACATGCACATAAGCTAAACATGCTAAAAAAATGAGGTGCAATTTTAGACTCTCTTTCAAGCCTTCAAAATGAGTTTTCACACGCAACGAGAAAACGAGGATACAAACCATCTTTTGACTCACTCATAGGAGCCTTGAAAACAATTTCAAAATGGTTTTTATATTGCGATTCACACGAGTCTCAAAAATAATTTAAAAATTGGTCTATCCGTCCCACAATGCAGTTCATGCAATCCATGTAACTTCTCGGGCTGAACCCGAGGGACCGTAGCCCTGTCAATGCTTCTTCTCGGCCTCTCACCGAAGGATCGTAACCCCAACGCATTCTTCTCGGCCTCTCGTCGAAGGACCATCGCCCCAACGTAATCTGCTCGGCCTCTTGCCGAAGGACCTTAGCCCCAACGAATATATCTTCTTGGCCTCACGCTGAGGGACCGTAGCCCCATCGAATATTCCGAACCAGAGCTAGCGTTCACAGAACCACATGTTCATCTATCCCATTTCAAACACCTATGCATAACCTAACCAGGATTTAAATACATAAAATCACGTACTATCTCTACGTTTCACAAACCACGTCACATGCTACACACGCGACTCACACAACACTTGCAACTCATGCAGCATGCATCACATGCATCTGTTCCCCATAATCCACATATACATGCTTATAAAGCTTCTGAGTTTTAAAGCATAAATCACGTTACATATAACGATATCAAAGCCATGTAATCCACTTACAGAATACGTACATAAATAAACTAAAGTTATAAATGTACATAACCAGTTATAAATGCACATAGCCATATATAACTTCACATCATGACGCCATCCATCAAACAACACGACATCCACTCACATGGACAACCAACAACCCACAAAACCAAGCCTAACACAAAGGCCAACGCTAAACCCCTCAAACCATGAGGTCACAAAACACCACCTTTCCTCCAAAGGTGCCATAAGCCTAAACACGCTCCATACCCAATCACGACGTACACAATCGTGTCCCAACAACCCACATCTAGCCATGCACGTCACCCCCGAGGATGGCACCGAAACAAACACCCGAGGTCACGACAAGACCAATCGAACCCCAAAAGGAATCCAACAGTATTTCAGTCGACTAATCCCATAATTAATCAACTGAATACTATAGGAAACCAATTGGAAACCAAGGACCCAACCACCAACACATCATAACCCAAACCAACACACGCCCAACACGGCTAACACGAACTCCCACACAGCCAACACGAACTCCCACACGTTCAACACGACAAAAAAAAACCCCTATGGCCCCAACACGACCAAAGGAAAAGAGTTCAACACAACCAGCAAATGTGTCGACACAAACAAGAAAGGTGTCAACACAAACGGCCAAAGTGTCGACACAAACAAAAAAGTTGTCAACACCAACAACGGAGGTGTAGACACAAACAGAAAAGGTGTCAACACCAACATCTAAGGTGCCAACACAAACAGCTGAGGTGTCGACACAAAAGAACCACGAGCAAAAACACCAACAGCAGCAGAAAATGTGTAGACAAACAAAAAAGTGTCAACACATGCAACAAAAAGTGTCGACACCAACAAAAAATGTGTCGACACAAAAAAAGAAATTTTAGATTTTCAAACCAAGGAACTGGGCAACGGCTGAAAGCAAATCCTAGCTACGGAATAAGCTTCTTAGCCCCAAATTAAACCATTCAAACACCCTTCTAGCAACCCATTGACATACACAAGCCCAAAGCTATCACAAAACCTCAAGAGAAACACTCGAAACTCAATTACATCCAACCAAAAACACCCAAAAATGATTTTAAACCAAAACCCAACTTATAAACTAATTTTTCATACATTTTTAAACGGTAAAAACACACACGGTTACACGTAGCACCCTTACAATACATGAGAGTCTAGGATCCTACCTCGTTGAGTCAAAAAACTCGACGCCTCAAACCACGTGCAAAAACAAATTTTGTTGGAATGGAATTTCGTCTGGATGAACGTGTAGCCTACCGTGCCAATAGTAAGGATCCGCTGTCTGATCGTCGAAAATCGAACCCCGGGCTCCCGAGAATCTAGAGAGAACGCAGAACTTTTGGTTTGGAAAAAGAAAACTTAACCAAGAAGTTATGAAAAAATATCTTTTTTCAAAATATCTAAAGCTAGATATTTATAGGCCACGAAAATATCACTTTTTTTTTACAATTGCACCGTAACGTCCGACGGTCCCGAGAACCAACCCCGCATGCATATCTAATTTCGATCTTGCATCAAAATACATACGAACATGCAGATACAAAAATGATAAACGCGTGTAAAAAAAAGGCCGAAAAAAAAAGGGTCAGGGTCTCACAAGTAATCAGAATATCTTTTAGGATATGGTCCTATAGATAACATAGATACATTTGGAGGGTACTATCTTATCATGACACCTATAGCACTGCTGTAGAATATGTGTAGGGCAAACCCTTTGGATTCAACTACGTATAGGAATTTATGAGTCTGTTTGCCAATTTTTGCATTTTCTATGCGTTCTTAATTATATGATATTATAGATAAGTATCTGTCTGCCCTTCAAAATATTTCTTTTGTACGAAGTTGTGATACTTGCAATATGAGATAATACGATAACTCAGGTGAATACCTAGAATACGCTAAACAGTTTAGAGATGAACTCAGGTAATAAGATCTGTTGTCCTTTATTCCATCTACAATAAATCACCTCTTAGAGATGAACTCTGGTAATAAGATCCGTTGTCCTTTATTCCATCTATAATAAATCACCTCTTACTGAATCCCAAGAACTGGTTCTAATTTTGTAGATACCATAAGAGTACTATAGGAGATTCAAACATGAAGATGAAACTACATTCTAGATTAACTAGTTGTTATCGAACTAATCTTGAATACTTTGTAATATCAACCGAGCAATTTTCCTTGAATTCTAATCAAAAGAACGTCTAATCACCGTATCTTCTAATGTGAAGTCTAAAAAAATTAATCGAGTTGAATTTATTCCTTTAAGACACCAACTCCACCAAAATAGGAATTACTAAATTTTTTCTACAAAATACAATTTCATTTGACAAAAATTATCCTTTTGACCACAAGCTTTATAAACTGCAGCCATGGATTCTATTAACAACGGCTTGCGAAACCAAACCACAATTAATGTAGGCAACCAATTAGAACAACTTCAACGAAAGGTGGATGGGCTACTCAAAGTAATCCAGCACCAACAAGCAATGCAAGCTTACCTCCACATTGACACACTTTCACAACCCAAAGAAAGGAAGGATAATCTGCATCCAGAAAACCTGAAAAGCCTATGTTCTGATATCGGAAGAAAAACTAAAAAGAGACCCAACTTAGGTGTATTACAAAAAAAAATTACCTGAGAAAAATTTAGGCACCTATGTGCCTCTTACGAAAAAGTACATGCTGGGGAATACAAGAAATCAATAAAAGAATGTTGGAACTGCGGGGCAAATGATCACCTTTGAAGAAAGTCCAAGGAATCAAGAAGAAGTAAGAAGGACAACAAAAGGCGGGACCACGAGCCACCACTCAAGGCTAAAGATTCTAAAAAGTCAATAGTGGAATCTAGACTCACGAGCTGAAGATGCGAAATGGTCACCAAGCAAGGAAGACAACCAAGGAATTATTGTAGTACCTAGGGACCCTCAGAACCTGAACGAAGCTGCCGTAAATGATCTGCCTACCTATTCTCTACCTATTTAAGTACTTGATGTCGAACCCTCTAGTTTTGCCAATAAAAGTTTTGAAGAACGCCATAACCCTTAGGCCTATTAGGACCTCAATCTAGAAATAAGAAATCACTATGCTCCCTGTTGGTATTGTAAACCTAGATAATGTTTGACCCTATCGATGGGGAATGTTAATAACATCTTGGAACGTAATAACATCTTTGAACGAATAATCTCACTTCATCATGCTTGAATATATTAATTCTTTTCCACCCTCGATATCATTAAGATCAAAGCCAACACCTCTTTTAGGAAATCATCTAACATGCCCTCACAAGACAATCAAAACATACCAAGAAAATCAAGCTTAATGAGGACACTAAAATTAAGTTCTCCTTAGAACTGTGCCCTGGACTTAACCCACTTCAAAGATCTCAGCAAAAGAAGCAAAGAATCCAAAAATTTTAAACCAACTTGGTGTCACGAGAAAGAAAAACGAGATTATGACTCTATCTACAAGCTCCAGTTAAAGACTTGCTCGAGATTACACAAGGAGACCACTGAAGAGTAATGACAACGACCAAGGGCAGGAGAAGTGTAGCCCTGGTCTCGGAGGAGCGGCAAAACATAGAAGAAGTAGTCATAACCTCTCTCTCCATGTGTGTACATAAAAGTTGACACAATTCAACGCAAACCTTTTTATACCGTCCCACTTTGAATATGTGTCGTCGACTCAACTTATGTCCTGACACGACCATCTGGGCAATTGGGTCAGAGTTTAACTTATGAAAAACGATTAATACGCGTCATGGATCAGCAAGAGAAATGACTCCGCAATAAAGTAATACCACTCGTTAAAGTATGGTGGCCCAACCATTCTAGAGAAAAAGTCATGTGGAAAAAAAAAGCAGTCGACACGAGAGATAAGTATCCCAAACTTCTCGTGTAAGGTTCGACGCTTTCTAACATATATAACATGAGTAAAGTTTGGAGGATCAAACTTCTAAAGGAGGAAAGAATGTGATATCTCAGAAAAAAATATATATACAATTAATTAAGTTGAATAAATAAATAGATAATTATAATAAATGTCGCGCTACTAAATTTTCCTTTACAACTGTTACGCACATAAGTATAGCTAGCACTTAACTAAAAATTTGATATGAAACTAACGATGATGATTAATAATAATAATAATAATAATAATAATATATACATAAATATACACATATACATGTATATAATAATAATTATAACATTTATTTAATAATAATATAAAAACAAGTTCTTAGGAAATTTAATTGAGGGTAAATACGAAACTGTTGGTTTAAGTGTAAGAATCTGACCATTTAAGTCTGAGCCTCCGAGTGTGCAGTATATATGCATGATATTGGTTTAGGGTTGGGATGCCTCAGTGGTGAAAGTGAGAGATTAGAGTGAGAGATCAGGAGAAGGAAAAAAAGAAAGACAGCAGTGAGGTGCCGTGACAGCCCCGACCCCGACGCCCCACCACCCCACGTCGCCGGCCACCTCCGGCACCGACGACGCCAACGCCACCGCTGTCCACCGTCGCTGGCGACCCCCGATGCCGCCCTCGCTGAGCACCGACCACTGGCCACCTCCCTCCCTCTCCCTCTCCCTCTCCCTCTCTCTTTGTGTGTGTGTCTCTCTCTTCTCTGTTTTTCTGAAACAACCACCACCACCACCACCACCACCACCGGTGGACACTGACAACCACCACCGGCGTCTCCGGCACACCCCCAAATCCCCACGCAACCCCCGATAGTCACCACCCTCACACCCACCACCCAACCGTGCACCACTATCTCGCACCGCCACTGCCACCACCATCCGACACCCTCTAAACCACCTTTTTAACGTCCTAACGCCGCTACTGAACGGCTTCAATCACCAGTAAACTGCACCGGCAAACTTGAACTAAAAAATTATCATTTTGAGAATTTTTGTTAAAAGATTGTTTTTTTGGCCTAACTTTGGACCACCGCAGTCGTCACTTCGGACCTTCGTTTTGACCGCCGTAAGTTTGGTTAGATGCACCTCACTGCTGCCTCGTAGCCTCAAATGGCCATCAAAACCGCTGATATCCGAATTACCCATACGAGTGTCCCAAATTGAGTCGAAAAATCAGAAAAACCGGCACATGCACTGTTCGTGCATGGTCGTGGCTTGCCACGGTGAGTTTGGATTTGTTTTTCTGGTTAGGTTTTGTTCTGCTTAGGCACCGTTCGGTTTTTTGTTTTTCTGTTGGTTAATGATTTTGTTTGGCACTTGTTGTTTTATAATAATAATAATAATAATAAAGTGAGATTTTGTTAAAGTTATGAAAAATAGCTAAACTATATATATTTTGTTAGTTAATAAAAATCAATATTTTATAAAAAAAAAATAGCATTAAGATAATTTAACTAAGAAACTAAATAAATTAAGTTTTCCTATGAAATCTATGGTATTCTTCTGATATTCTATTCACAAATCTTATTTTGTATTATAAAAGCTACGTAATTATAATAAACCGTGTGAAAATAAACAACAAATATCATTTTATGATTTAAAATAATAAAAGTTGATTTATTCCTATTATTTTCTTTTAACTTTACACTTAATCATAATACTGTATTCTTATACACACTAAAATGATGATAGACATTGAAAGTCACTTATTTTGGAGTTCTTTAAAGATAATGAAACAAAAGGATATTTTAAAATTTCACCCACTTTTGTGACATTCTTATAAATTATGATTTTTGTTATATACACTAATTTAGGCAAATAATAAATACTAGTTATATTTTAAAAGTCATCTACTGTTTTAAGTTATTTAATACTATTATAGAACATAATATTGTATAAGATAATAAGATCTACATTGCTACTAAACGATATTAGGATAATGAATATTGTAGAAGAATAATGAATAATCTTGCAATTCTTATCATGGAATAATGATAGTACAATAACCGCGTTATTAGGATTTACAATAAAAATACAATAATAAAAGAAATAACTTTTAAACCTTAACTAAATTATTGTTTTCTCATGTGTTATTAGCTAGATTTGAATGTATCAAGATGAGTTGATTGAATAGATTCTGTTAGACCAAGCATGTCTCTGATATTTGAATTAGTTTTAATTTGTTCCACGTGAATGTTAGATATGCTATACTGCCTAAGAATGGTCAATGAATGAAAGAACGATCGGTTAAATGGCGTCCTAACCGCTGGGTGACGTTAAACGTACCAGCAAGATGAGGTAATAAGGGTAGAATCATGAATAGGTAGCTATAAGAAATGATCGTGTCCACCATATTAATTGTGAGGTCGCTTCCTACCAAATTCTGGTTAACCGTTTGAAACATATCATTCTAACACTGTGTAATAAATAATAATTCGATATTATTGAATTCACACTAGTATTACTAATGGATGTTGATAATATTCAGGTAATACTTGAATGCATAGAAGAGCCGGTAGCCGAGAAAAAAAAGTTTTGAATTACCAGATCTTAATGTTATTTCAATTTCTGTAATTTGTATCTCAGTTTCTGTATTTAGCATGTTTTAGTAAGATTGGATGCTAATATCACAATTAGAAACTCTGGAGTTTTATAATGATTTACAGGGAATGTTTTAAATGAATATAGTTTCTTTTAATGAATAATTTACTTTTTCAAGTTTAGATGTCCTTGAATGTAATTGGTTAAAAAAGAAAAAAAAATCAGTTGGCAAAATTCAAAAAAAGGATTGGAAGATAAAGAAATATCGAGACCTTTGTGGGTTTTGACTCACTGACCGGTTACGGACGCCATATATGAAAATAGGTCGTGACAGAAGAGCTTACTCGCCAATACTTTTGATAGTTACGTAAAGTGGATGGGAGTGAGATGCATTGCAGTATGACTTTAAATTTAAGTGGGAGATTGTGAGAAATATATACTAAAAGTCATATTTTTGTGTAATGAATTGTAGTATTTATTTTACATATTAGTAAAATTTGCTATTTTCATTTTAATGAGAATCTGTATGAGCAATATTTGCACTGCATTATTTATTTAATGTCATACATGTGTGTCTTTTATTTTATATAGTATATGATCTAGTTCGTAGAGTTCAGCTTACACAAAGAATACCAAATTATTGGTTCTTGTAGAATGTAAACTTTTGTTCACAGTTTTAAGATAAAACTGGGCTCACTATCGGCAAGACTGTAACACAATATTTTAATAGATTTGTCTTGATTATGAAAAATGGTATAGTTCCAACTCACTGTGTGAGTATATTTTGTGTGTATTGAATAGGACCGTGTTGGTATAATTATTTTTATACTAATTGTATAAAATAATTAATACTCTATGATTATTATGAGTATTTTCACACTTTTATTTTGATTCATAAAAGTGTGAGATCTTTTACATACACGATGTTACGTGTATGTAAATATTAATTATTAACAAAATGTACATCCCGATATATGAAATGATGATAACCCTCATAAAGAAGCTTATAAGTTTTGATTGTGTCAAACTCTGTACGTGAATTTTGTATCCGACATATTAAATAAGTTAAGTGAAAAGTCTTAAAGAAATTATAAGTAGTCGATTAAATAAAATTATCAAAAATTTAATTTAATCGACTGGTATCTGTAATCTTAACGTGAAAAGATTAATAAACATTTAATAACATGGAGTTTAGAATTTATTTTTGAGATAAGATCGGTAGTGCAATTATAATTCTTTAGTGGTATAAATTATAATTTATGAAATTTTAATTTTAATTCAGATTGAATTAGATTTTCTTAATTACATAAGGAGCCTATATATGTGCGTTATAACCCTCTTATTAGCTAGAGTATCTTAATTTTTCGTGATATTGAGAAGAGACAGCTGAGTTAGAGTTAGGTCACGAAATTTAGAACCCACTCTCTATTTGTCATTGAGCCTATGGAAATACGGCAAAAGACTTGAGGTGCATTCCAATTCCTGCTTGTGAGGATTCATTTGATAGATTATTGTTTGAGTACTGAGACGAGATCAAACCAGAGAGATCTTGAAGGTATAATCTTTATTCTGTCGAGTTAGGATTTTTTATTGGGTTATCATTTTTTTTTTGGTATAATTTGTATGCACTATCAATGGTTCTTTGGGATCCCGATTCCTAATACCTTCACCATTGAAGTCAAACCAAAGTCGAAGACTCGATATACCAGTTTCTAAGAATTTAAAAGGAACACCACTTACTCATTAAAATATAGCACTATTACGTTCTTATACGCTATGCTCCCATCCACCAATGCTTCGACCATGACAATATCAATGGACACTTGACTCATGATGTGGCACAGCTCATGACATAGCACGGGTCAAGATGTTCATGATCCAACTATTACTCGAAGATGCAACTACCCATGACATGAGTTATGCATGCACTATTTTCGTGATACAACCAAAAAAAAACTGGCACATGCCCATGACGTGCTCCAAAATGAATCTTCCTATGTATATCAACAACACATGCGTTCACATTGACAGAGATGCATAACACATGGTACAAGAAACACAACTATCCAAGTACTTGGTAAAAAGAATGTTTATATTCAGTAAATATTCTCTGTCCTAAGTTCTATGATAGTTAGAAGAAAAATACTTTTAAAATTTGTTTTGGCAGAGATGCATAACACATGGTTTTTTGTTTATTTTTCATGGTAAGAGTCAAACTTTTAAGCATGGATCATACATGATAAATTGAACACAAACTCCACTAACCACAAATAAGAGATAACATAATTCATTCATCAAACCATTATAAAATAAACACAACCCTTTCGGCTCAACTAGAGATTCTAGGCTCATCTAGCTTATTCAAACTTGTTCATTTTGTGTTCTTGTTTTATGTTTTTTTTTAAATGGAGGGAGGAAGTGAGTTTTTGAGTGAAGGAGGGAAGAATTAGAGGAGTTTCTTATATATTTTATTGGATCTTAAAACTAGTAAAAGGACTTAACTTGTAATTCTTTCTTTCTTCTTTTTCTTCTTCTCTTTGGGGAGCACAAAGTTGAAGGGAGGGGAGTACGGAAGAGGCTCCTGTTTATAGAAAAAAAGGTTGGAAGTTATCTTGGAGACCAAGCTTTGGTTAGGGACTTGTTAGCTTGGTTGGATTTAGTTAGGCTTAGTTAGATATAAGGTAGGAAGATTCACACATATAATTAGCTAGGAATATATATATATATATATATATAAATGTGTATGTGTGTGTGTGCACACTTAGGGTTTGTTGTTTGGATTAGTGGGAGACATGAAAGAGGTGAGATGATGTTTGTGTAAGAGTTATTTGACTTTTAGGGCTTAAAAACTTGATTATTGAAACTAAAACTTTTAATTAAATAAAAACCAATTTAGCACATACTCCTCGGTGATAAGTATATATGTTTTATATATCCTTTTTAACACTATAAATATATATCAATTATATTTGAATAATGGAACTACCTGTCTTTTTCTCTTAATTATAGAGGGAGTTGCAACTCATTTGGAAACACATTTTTAGCTAGGACTTATTAGGCTACAACTCATGAAAATAGAAATTTATGATGATCAACCATATAAAAAACTTCACCCAAACAAGTACTAAATTTTGCACCAAGGTGCCTAAGTCAAGCTAACAAGCACCCAAACACCGTGTTGCCTACACAAGGCCGGGGCAGCTCTGAGTAATTTTATATGAGCTTGAACCATGTGAGCATGAACGATTTCAGCTACACATTGATTTGGAGCATATACACTTTTTTTTATATATAATTGGATGTTCAGGCCAATTTATAAGCACTTCGACTAATCCCAAATTCTGAAATTAACAGCCAAGTAAATCTCCAGTGGCCCTGAATAAATTTAAACCAGCGACCATTGAAAACAGACCCAAAGCCTGACCAGTTGAGCTACCCCTCCGGATTTGGAACATATACACTTGGTAGCGGTTTCCATACAAGCGTGCAGTTGAAATCGATCGGGATTATATGGTCCCGAATCATGTAATAATTTTTCGCTCAGCTCGCCTAGGTGGGCGACCTACGGCCAATATTTGATCACTTCTGTCCTCTTTGCGGCATCTTGCATCTTTCAATCAAACTTAGTCAGTAGGTTCATGCTAACAAATAATAACAATTTGACAAAAACAAGAAACTAGAAGGCATTTTAATGTATGAATTCATTGCAGCTTGACGAAGTCATTGAACAAATGGAAAGGACGTGAATGATTTAAAGTCAATTTCTGCAATCTAAAATGGATGTAAATATTAACATGCACTAGGAAAGTATCAGAAGAACTAATGCTAGGTCTGAAATCTGAACTAAAATAGAAATTGAATTACTCATACATATTCTTTTTCTATGCAAAACTAGAAAATATTATATGAAAAATAATTTATTTTCTCCCCATTTTCCTAACCCAATCCGAAAAAATACTAGAGAAAAAAATAGCTTCTTTTACTATTGTTTCCTCTATGTTTTCCCTTCCATGCATTTTTTTTCTCTCCACAAACCTAAAAGAGCAAAACATATCAAAGAATCACAAGATTCCACTTGTAAAATCTATTGGTCTTCACAAATTGCAACATAAAATTGACCATGAAGAGGGCAAAACCAAGCACAAAAGGCACTAAAATGATATATAACTTTCTTTCCTGAATCCTTTTGGGGCTTAAAAGTAGCCATGGTATGTGATTATAGTACAACAAACAACATTAAGACATACTAAAAATCATGTGATTCATACAA
>JAUMHN010149235.1:0-22884 GCA_032360265.1 Heliamphora ciliata
ATTAACTTTGGTTGCACGGGTTTTATTTTGATCGTTCTTCGTCAAAAGTTTTATCTGGAGCCCGTTTCGGCGTTTTCTCGTCCAGTTAATTTTTTTTTACCGAAAATCATTTTACAAAAATAATAATCTTGACAGTTTTGTCTTCAACATCAGCGTAGTGAAATGGTGCTTGGCTTTAGGAGCATTGCTCCCGAACTCCATCTTGGTCTGCTTAGTGGCAAACAAGATGGCTTAGAATCAAGATGCGACTTGAAAAATCTTGATTTGTTATGACCTTAATTGCTGTAATTTTTATTTTTCTATGATATATGAATGGTTTTTATTATTCATCTATATGTTTCATCCTCAGACAATTTGGGTAATTGACTTTGACCTAGATTGCATATTTGGCTATGTGTGTAATTTATATAAACTTGTAATTACAAAATTGTTTATATATGTGCAACTGGAAAATAAAATTTAATTTTTATTTTTTATTTTTCATAAATTATAAGAATTTTGAATTTTATTAGTTATACATAAATTTTTATACATAAAGATGCAGTAATCCATAATTTTTGTAACATGTTGTCTATTTCAAAATTTTAAATTTGTCTAAATTAAATATTTTTTGGATAAGCCTCACAAAATCTTTTTAATAAATAAGTGGGTGAGAGAATTTGTCATGTATAAATTTCAAAATCTCCATAACTAGTTTGTAGATGATATAATTAACTACGTCTCACTTTTGACATCCTTGATGATGGGCTATATCGCCCTTTTTGATACACTTTATTGGGCCTTCGTGCCCCTTTGTTTGGGTGATTTCCTCCTCTCTTTTTCATAAAAAAACAATTTTTTTCTTTGTGAAATGTCTGTCTCTCAACTGCATCAAATGAACTATCATGAATTATATGGTATAAATCCTATGACATAGACTAAATTACTTGACGCATTATGTTTTTCTAGTTGCAGATCTTGTGATTTCAATGGTCGTAACGATCACAAAAAACAAAGTTTATGGTCACACAAGGTATGAGTTTGTGACCATAAGAAAGATTTGAATAATGTTATCCATCACACAAAAGTGAGATTCGCGGATTATAAAACATTGGGACAATGGTGTATGAATGTTACGTCGTGAAGTTCAAGGTGGTGACCGTAAGATTTATCTTTCACTGTGTGATTCATTGTCCCTTACTCCATTAGCTCTATAAAAGGAGGCCTCAGTCTTCATTCCCTTCAACCAAAAAATTCCTTCTGACTCGTTTCTTCTTCTTCCTCCCATGGCTTGTTCTTTTAACAACTCCCTTTCTTCCTAGATGAACGAGTTCTCAGGTATTGAATGGAAGAACTTTGTTAACTTCGATCTTGGCGCCCTATTCTCTGAAGGCCGTTGTTCAATTCTGGGATGTTGAGGCTCATGTCTTCTAGCTTGGCAATAAGGAGTTATTCCCAATGGTCGAAGAGTTTGCTGCTATTCTGAATGTCCCTCATCGAGAGACAATGGTGATGCCGACTCCCTTTGCCGGCATAAAGAAGCAAATTATGTACTTTTGCGAATTTACAGACCGTGTGGCCTTCCTTGTTTCTCATAACAGGTTCTTCGATATCCCTCATATCATGGATAGATTTGGCCTTACCGACTCTCTTTTGGACTTCTATCTTAAGTCTCGGCGACATTATGCATTATGTATCTTCTTCCTTGTCTCCAGCGATCGTAGAGTCAATTTTGAATTGGTCGATATAGCGCAATAGATGCATGAGAAGAGGAACTATATCCCATTGATCCTAGTTGAGACCCTGATCGGCTTAGTTGCCATCCTTCGTGGTTTGACTTCCCTTTTTGCTAGTAACCCATTGTTGCTTCAGGTATCTCTCATCTTCCTTTTTCACTCATCTCTCATTTTTCTGATTTTCCTCAAATTTTACCAATCTTCTCTCATTTTTTCGCACATATCTCGTTTTTCCTCTTATCTCTCCTTTTGTGGTTCCTCTAAATTTATCACTCTTCTTTCGTTTTTTCGCTCATCTCTTAATTTTTTGATTTCTCTCGAGTCTAACTGCTTCTATCTCCTTTTCTATTTTTTTTTTATCAGATTTGGTTAATGAAGAAAGTGAATCTCTTGGAGAAGCCAATTTCTGATGTTCACAATGCTGCCATGTTTGTCTATTGACGATCTTATCGTGTGTGCCTGAAAATGGTACTTTTCTTCACTGACCGGGAAGTACATCACGTGTTGATTCTCCTAGTAGAGGATTACTGACATAACTTTCAGTACTATTAATCATCCTTGGATCTTTCTTATCGGGCTGAGACTGGATACCTTTTACTATTTGCACTGCATTCTCCACGAGTTTGGCCATGACCAGATGAGGCTGATTGAGGCAGTGAACCAGATGTACACTTCTCCCTTCTGCATCCCTCTCTTGAAGAAGCATCAGCGAAAATGGTCATCATGGTCAAGAATAGCAGCACATGAGAATTTCAAGAATGAGCTCTCTAAGGAATACAAAGAGTGGATGGAAGAAGAAATCAAGCGAAAGGGAGAGAGGGAGCTAGATGCTAAAAGGGACAAAATTTAGTTGTGCCTGTCTTTGCAGTACCTCAGTAGTTTATTGTGTTCTCTTTCTTCATTTTTCTATGAAAAACTCTTAGAGAATAGGATTGCGTGCCTTTCCACTTTGATCAAAACCATGCCATTAAAGTTTGTTTAATGGAGAAGTTTTCATTTTTAGTTCTTTAAAGGTTTTAGACCGTTCTTCTAATTTTTATTTTTTGCAATACGAATAAGTTTATTATAAAAGTTCAATGAAACATTTACAGTAGTCATTGCTCGGAAAGGGGGGTTTTAGGCTCAAAAGTGTTCTTGAAAAAAGAGTGGTTGCATTTCTTCAAAGAACCTGCCTAACTTTTGCCTAAGCCATTGTTTTTTTGGTTTTCAACCTAACGAGCCTTCAGTCTTTTCATTTTTTTTTTCTCTTAGCGGTAGTATTTTTTGAGTCATTCTAGGTCGGTTGGAGTAGAAAAGGCATTTTGATCCAAATTCATGAGAATAAATGCACCTTCAATCATGATTGTCTTGATCAAGTAAGGTCTAGCCCAGTTTGGCTTGAACTTTCCCTTTACATTGAAGATCGAAGCCCCGATTTCCTTAGAACTAAGTTACCCTCTTTTAAGTTCTGAGTCTTAACCTTTTTGCTGAAAGTCTGAACTATTCTTCATTGGTACTCTTGAATGTGGAATAAAGCCCTCAACCTTACAAAAGTAACTCTTTGGTTTTGTTATTTTTGTTAGGGTTGTATACTAAAAACAATAGTTTTAGTTTTACTATTTAATTTTATTTTCTTAATAAAATTAGTTTTCTTCATTTTATGAGAATCTTAATGAGTAATGTATGTGTTTCATTATTTATTTAATGTTGTACATTCGTGTCTTTTATTCTACATAATATTTAATATGGTGTGTGGAGTTCGGCTTACTAGATTATCGGTTCTTGTAGAATATAAGTTTATAATTCATAGTCTTAAATGAAATTAGACAAACAATCGGTATGACTGTAGCACAGTATTTTAGTAGATCTGTTTTGATTACGAGAAACAATAATTGTTTCGATAATTATTTTGACTCACTATGCTAGGTTGTCATTTGTTGGATAAAAACAAGTGGCTTGTATATTTTGGTTTTGAAAAGCTGGTGGAGAACTTTTGTTTCAGCTATCTCATTGTGCGTTTTGATTTTGATTTTGTTATCATTCCTGTTTACTAATTCATTTGTTTTTGTTTCCATTTATTGATTCGTTTGTCTTGTTTTTGTTTCGGGCGATGTCATGCATCCGGGGCATCGGCAGTTCCTCTGATATACTGCAGTGGTACACAGTCCTGCCTCCCCGCTGCCGAAAGATAGTCGACGAGGCGGGCTTCGGGGGCTTCGTCAGGATGTTAGAGGGGACCAGTAATGATTGGGTCAATCTCACAGCTCTGACCGAGTGGTGGTAGGACACTACCGACACCTTCCATCTATCGACATTAGAGGTCACTCTTACCCCTCTTGACTTTTCTCTTATCACTGGGATCTGGGTGGGCGGCGACCCAATCCCTTATGATCGTGATATCTGCTGAAGCCCACAGCTCTCTCTTACCATCTTGGTCACGTGCACTCGTCCATCGACAAGGGGAGCATCCATTATACATGGCTGAAGAATACCTTCTATCATTTTATCTGTACAAAGGTCCACCACTTCGAGTGGGTTGCGCGTGCATTCCTGCTCTACATGTTCGAGATGCTCTTAATAGAGAACAGGGTTCATCTTCATTACCTTGCTACTGTGATGGTGATGGATCAAATTGGCATCTATGACTGGGGAGGCGCTGCTCTCACCACCCTTTATAGATATATGAGTGCTGCCACTTGGACCTCTGATCAGAGCATAGGCGGGTATTGATGCATCTGGGAGGTATATCTCTTTTTCTCTATTATGTTTTTCATTTCCCATTTCCATTCCTGCATATCTGCTTCAACTGTACTAACGCTGTCCTTATCTTTCTACAGCTCTGGGCCTATGAGTTCCTAAGTATGCGCCAATCGATGAACTCTTGTGACGACCCTCTAGTGATCCCCCAAGTACTCCGATGGGCCAGATAATATTGGGGTATGAAGCCCAGCAGGAAGGACTTAGATGACGATCTCCATTTTCTGGACACCCTCACTCTTGACAAGGTGCGCCATTTTTTCTTGAGTCCATTCCCACTTCTCATTTCCTGTTCATACACTGCTTGCTGACATGTTTCCTTGATCTTCAGGTTCGCTGGGATATTTGGTCGGCATGAAGGAGCGGGCCAAAGCCGTTCTGATGCGGAGCTGAGAGGTTACACAAATCCTTGTCTTCCTAGAGGGACCATTCTACTGAGAGTGGTACCTTGGTGAGCGCGTCATTTGGTGGTCCTTAGGGTACGACCACTTTCGTATCCTGAGGACACCTCCGATCGGGATACGACAGACTGACTCCCTCCACATAGCTGAGATTGCTCGTGCCATGACGGGTGTCGATGCTGCCACGCTGATCGAGGGTGAGGATTGTGACTATACGGTCTTTGTCTAATAGAGGCTCATGCTTGCCATGGGGACCCGTGTTGCTGTGCGGGGTCTTTCTCTACTACCCCAGGTCCTGTTCATCCTGAGTTACCTAGAATGGTGGACACCTTTGTAGACAAGAATCTTCATCAAATCTAGATCCCCGAGCCAGCGACCTAGGAGATTCTTTTTCTTCTTGACGCGAAGCAAGTATGTCATCCTTTCTTTCCTTCTTTCTATATTGCTCTTTGTACTGCTTTTCATATCTGTCCATACTGATTCTCACATATGATTGTACTGCCTCTCATAGCTAACTCTACTGATTCTCATATCTGACTGTACTGCTTCTCATAGCTGACTGTACTAATGTGGTCCATTTCCTTGACAGATGCCTAGGGAGTGGTGCAACTAATGCCTTCGTCTTATCTCTAGCTTGAGGGTACTGGTTCGTCACTGGGATGTTGCCTTTAGAGCTCAGGGCATGAAGCCTACTTCCCGGGGTGGCCCTGTTACGATATGTTTCTTATTTTGCTCTGTTATATCTTTATGTGCTTTCCACTGCACATTTGTTCATATATACTGCTATATGATATGTCTCTTCTTTTTCAGTGTGACCAAGGCATAGGGTCGAGGACTCGAGGCGATCGCACGGCACCTGTTGCTTCAATTGTACCTCTAGCACCGACTTCCACTTCCACTTCTCCCACCGCTTCTTTGTCTCAGGCCCGGACTGCTAGCGATCTGTTGATTGTTTCCAGCTTAGAGGAGGAAGCCGAAGAGACTAGGTCGTCTTCAAGCGAGTCTTCTTAGGAAGGCTACGTAGTTCAAAGGAAGAGGACCTAATGAGAGTGACCGACCTGCTACCATCTATTGGTCTACTTTTCTTCCTTTCTTCTTACTGCTCATGGAGGCCTGTGTGCCTATTCTTGCTTGGGCCTGTGTTCCCATTTGATACATTCTGATACTCTATTCTATCATACTGATACACTACTCTTCGTGCACTGCTCTGACACACATTGATATATTGTTCCCGATACACTGCACAGATACACTTGTTTTGAGATTGATGGGACCTTCGTGCCTCTACTTCACTTTTGGACTGCATGCCTCAATACTCATACATTTATACACATTACCTTGTTACTTATGATGGATAGGGCCTTCATGCCCTTTGGTTTACATTTTGATTATCATGGATGCCTGTGACCCTTTTATGTTATGAAAATCAAATTTGACAGATTAGTCAATTGCTATTCGTGATGTATGCTTTGTGAGTTAAGAACTTGCTATATAAACCATTTTTCTTGTTGCAAGTTGTTAATAAGTTGTTGACGACGACTTGGGGCATGTTAACAAAATGGGGGCAAGCTGTCAAAATTTCTGCACAAAAAAGGTCCCGGCCGTGAGAAATGAATTCAGAGTTGTGGGTTTTGAATGTGGTGGCCTGAACTTTTGTGGGGGAAAGTTAGCGGCCTAGATTTTGGGACATCACGGCTAAACGATTTATAGATGGAACATGGCGGTCGTGAGGTATAAAGTTGGTGGTCGTTAGAAAAAGGTGACGACCGTGGCAAAACTTTTTGGCGCAAAACTCAAAGTAGATTCTATAAGTTCACTCTATTTCTGGTTCTATAAAGGGGGCAACTATTCCAGACTCCACTATTCTGGATATCCTGCATTCTTCTTGTCTTCTCCATGGTCCACTCCTTCAACAATTCTCTTTTGGCTTAGATGGACGACTTCTCCTTGGTCGAGCGTAAAAACTTCCTCAACTTCGGACTAAATGTGCTATTCTCCTTGCGTACCATGAGGATCGACTAGAATTTTCTGCGAGGGGCAACTCAGTTATGGGATCCCGATGTACACGTGTTCTACTTTGTAAGTGAAGAGCTATGCCCGACGGTGGAGGACTTTTCACCATTCTAGAGATTTCAGCTTGAGAGGAGGTTATAGTTCCTACACCTTTCTCGAGTCCCAAGGATCGGTTGATGCAGCTTTGCGGCTACTCTAGACATGAGGCGTCCTTGATCACTCATGACGAATTCCTCGATGTGACCTGGATCATAGACTGCTTCGGACCTCGACGTTCCCTTGGTGACTTTTCTTTCCAGCTTCAGCGTTACTACGTCCTTTGTATCTGTCTTTTGGCTCATTTCCTCTTAGGCCCTTTTGATAGGCGAGTCTGCTCCTCTTCGGTAGATGAAGCTTATCAGATCCATGAGGGTTGGGATCCTATTCCGTTGGTCCTTGCTGAGATGCTTCTTGGTCTTGATGTAGTTCATATCAAGCGTGCCCCTTACTTTGCTGGTAGTGCTCTCCTATTTCAGGTGGTTCGCTCGGCTCTCTTTTTTTGATTTTTCTCTCTATTTTCTCGCTAAGCTCTCTTTTTTCTATTTTTCCTCTCAGCTTTCCTTTTTCTTTGTTTTTCTTTGGCTTTTCCACTCAGCTCTCCTTTTTCTTTGTTTCTCTCAGGTTTGGTTGATGGAGAAGGTGAACTTACTAGAGAAACATGTATCTAATAGCTACAGTGTGAAGTTCTTCATTTGCCGTCAGGTTTATCGCCTTTGCTCAACTGAAGTTGCTTGGAAGGACTATCTGAGTTCTCTGACCGGGGAAGACATTTCCTAGCTATGCCCCTAGCTGAAGATATCTTTCATGACTACTGCCACTATGGGTCACTCGGGGGTTCTGTTGGTCGGTTTGAAGCTGGATACTTTCTATCATCCATATCGAAATCTCCATCAGTTTGGGTATACTCAAGTCAAACCTGATACTGCCATGAGTTATCTGTATAGTTCCACGCATCGAGCCCCTTTCTTGGGTCAGTACCAACAGGCCTGGTTTTCACGACTGAGAATGCTAGTCGGTGAAGAGTTTGACAGCAGACTTTCTAAGAACTACATGACTTGGATTGGGATAGAGATAGAGCGCAGTGCGAGACAGGGAGGAGATGCAAAGAGGAGAATAACTTGACTCTTCTTCTTTGTATTTCGATATTCTATTTGCTTCTTTTTGGCTCTTTAGGATGAGGACTTGTGAGCCTCTCTTATTTTGGAATTAAAACTGAGTTAGCAAAACTTCTTAATGAAAGTTTTTCCACTTTTGTTTGCAGTGATCTTTGAAGCTAGTCTTTAGGTTTTCATTTTGCAATATAACCAATTTAATAGAAAAACTTAAATCAAGCTTTTATATTGATCAACTATTTGGACAAGGTTATAAAAGGGGAATTTCAAACAAAGATTTAGGTTGAACTTCTGACAGAAGCTGCCCACGTATCCCAAAGAAAGGGAATCAAGCCATAACATAGTTCAAGGCTTGGGTTACACTCGGGTATTGACACTTTTCTTTTTGTGGGCTTTCCCTAAGGGGTAGAACTTTTTGAGCTAGTTTGAGGTTCTAGGTGTAGAGGAAACATTCCCGTCTAGGTCCATAAGGATAGTAGCACCTCCTGACATCAAAGTCTTGATAAGATAAGGTCCGGCCCAATTAGATTTAAACTTGCCCCTTGGGTCAAAGATCGGAGCTCTGATTTTTGTAAGGACTAAGTCACCATCCTTCAAATTTCGAGGCTTAACCTTCTTATTGAACGCTCGAGCTATCCTTCTTTGATACCCCTGAATGTGAAACAACGCCTTTAATCTTCTTTCGTCAAACAGAAGCAGTTCTTCAAATTTATCCCTTTGCCAATCTGACTCGGGAATGCTGCTTTCGGCCATTATTCTCAGATATGGAATCTCCAACTCTATGGATAGAACCACTTCCATTCCATAAACCAACGCATATGGTGTCGCTCAGGTAGAAGTTTTAATCGATGTCCGATACCCTCAAAGTGCAAATGGTAACTTTTTCGGCCAATCCTTATTTCCCTCTAACGTCATTTATAGAATCTTCTTCACGTTTTTGTTAGTTGCTTCCACAACTCCATTGGTTTGCGGTCAGTATGGAGAAGACTTATGACTGACAATTCGATATGCTTCCAAAAGATCTAAAACTTCTCCTTGAAAATAAGAACCATTGTCATAAATAATCTCGTGCGGAACCCCATATCGGTAGATAAGATTCTCCTTGATTAATCTTGCTATTTAAGAGACCTTCAGAACAAAGTAGGAGGCAACCTCTAACCACTTTGTGAAATAGTCAATTGCTACGAGGATGAACTCATGTCCATTTGATTCCTTGGGTGTGATCTTTCCTATCACATTGATTCCTTAAACAGAGAATGGCCAAGGTGGCGTCATCTTATAGAGCTGAGATAACTGCACATATATGAGGTTTACATGAACTTGTCATTTTTAGCATCTCCGAACAAACTGGTGACAGTCCACCTCCATTGTCATCCAAAAATATCCTTGACACAGAATCTTTTTAGCGAGCATCATTCCATTCATGTTAGGGCCGCGAACTCCTCTGTGAACCTCTTTCATCAACTCGTGTCCCACTTCTATGTCAACATAAAGCTTATTAATTCCAGATATCCTCTCTTGTACAGTTTTCCTCCACAAATCACAAATTGTGTAGCAATTCTTCAGATTGCCCTTTAATCCTTCTTGCTAACTTGACTAGGATACTCCCCCTTCTCAATGAAATTTTTATTGTCGTGATACCAGGGTAGTTCGTCATCGACTTTTTGGATAACAAAAATATCATTAATTGTCGGTGTATCTCTTTGCTGAATTTTCAAGGGTCTCATCCTTACCCCGGGTGGTATTCCTATCATTGATGCCAAAGTAGCTAAGGCATCAGTAACTTATTCTGCAATCTTGGGACGTGGGTGAACACCACAGTTTCGAAGCAAGGGATCATCACTTCGAGTTTTCGGTGATACTAGATTAGCCTCTCTTGCCCCTAGTTCTAAGGATGCTTTCAATCAGGCTAAGTAAGCTTCGTACTCAACCTGATTGTTAATAACCTCAAAACTCAACTTAAAATCCAAAGGGATATGGTAATCATCAGGAGAGATGAGGAGTATCCCTATCCTGTACCGTATTAATTTGAGGCTCTATCGAAATAGATGGTCCACATATCCTTCTCAGTTTTTAACACTTGTTCATCTAAAAATTCAAACTCCAGCTCTTCTTCTCCTTTAATATGATGGTTGGCCAAAAATTCTGCAATGACTCTCCCTTTCACAGATTTCCTTGTGACAAAGTGCAAGTCGAATTCAACTAATATGAACAACCAGCAAGCCAACATCCCTGTCAATGCTGGCTTCTAAAAAAGGTACTTGAGTGGGTCCATCCTTGAGAATAGAACAACTCAGTATGCTATCATGTAATGGCGTAACTTTCTAGATGCCTAAACTAGCGCCCAACAAGTTTTCTCTAATGGCGTGTACCGACGTTCACAATCTATCATCTTTTTGCTTAAATAATAGATAGCTCTTTCTACCTTGGCTTCGTCTTTTTGTGTAAGCATACACCCCATTACTAAATCAGTCACTGATAGGTACACAGTATCAGAGCATTGTCGGGTTCTAATGGCGATAGGACCAGAGGGTTTTGCAGGTACTGTCGTATAGCATCGAAAGCATCTTGACACTGTTGATCCCACTAAAACTTGGTTCCCTTCTTCAAGAGTCGAAATAGGGGTTCGCAGGTAGTGGTCAACTTGGCAATGAACGGGCTAATAAAGTGAACCTTCCCTAAGAAACTCCTTACATCCTTCTCGGTCTTTGGGGACGGCATTTTGAGGATGGCTTTGATCTTTGACAGATCCAATTCTATGCCTCACTACGTGGTCATAAACCCGAGCATCTTCCCCACTGTAACTCTAAAAGCTCACTTCTACAAATTCAGGCGCATCCTGTACTTTCTTATTCGCCCGAAGAATTTTCTTAATGCAATGACGTGCCCTTCTCTGGTCCTAGATTTCACAATCATGTCATCCAAATATACCTCTACTTCCATGTGTATCATGTCGTGTAGCAATGTGGTTGAGGCCCTTTGGTAGGTTACTCCCGCGTTCTTTAACCTGAACAACATGACCCTATAACAATAGGTGCCCCAAGGTGTCGTGAAGGTAGTCTTTTCTCAATTTTTTGATGCCATCAAAATATGATTATACCATGAGAATCCGTCCATAAAGGACAAAAGTGCATTCCTGGCAGTATTATCTACTAGCACATCTATGTGAGGGAGAGGGAAGTTGTCCTTAGAACTAGCTCTATTAAGATCTCTGAAGTCGGCACACACTCAGATCCTTCCTTCTTTCTTTGGCACCAGGACAATGTTAGAAACTAACTTTGGATACTCTATAACCATAAGAAATACAACGTCTATCTGCTTGGTAATCTCTTCCTTAATCTTGAGTGCTCAATTCGGTCTAATTCTTTTAAGCTTCTGCTTGATGGGTTTAACATCGGGGTAAAGGGGGATTTGGTGTTATACAATGTCGGGATCTATACCAAGCATATCTTCAAAGGACCATGGAAAAACATCTTTAAATTCTTTTAATAAAAAGATTAATTATTCACGTTCTTCCAAAGACAACATAGAACCGACCTAAACTAGTTGTGGATCTTTTTCATTATTGAGATTTATTAAAACAGATTCTTCAATTATAGGTTTAACCCACATTTTTTCTTCTTTTTCAATTAAAGGCATTAATTCTTAGAGGATATCCTCCTCAAATTCTTTAAAATTTTTAGAAATAATACAAAATATTTGAGACACAGCAAAGTAAGTAGAATTCGATTTTATTTTATTGATTTCAAAGGGAGTTACAACCTGAGACTCAAAGTAAAAAGGTCTCGGGATGCCAACAGATGCATTCCTGGTAGACTTACCGTTACAAGCATTGTTAATAGACTCGATGAAAATAGATTCAATAGACTCAGTCTTCAACCCACTTATTACATCATGCATAAGAAAAGACTAAAACAACTGACTCTTTTTCATTTTAACAGCATCCATGATAAGTGTGGTGTAATCCACAGGCGCGTCAGGTTCCATCAGTAGCACGTCCTTGTCTTCCTGGTTGCTTATACGCACTCAGGCCATCTCTTCATTAAAGAAAGAACCCAGATCTCTTTTCTCGCAATGGACTACCCAATCTGTTGGCACTTTTTCATTGAATCCCACCTGTCATATTTCTGCATCTTCCTCGATGTCAGACAACTAGTGGCCGAAAAAGATTTTCAGCCCCGACAACTTTTGTTTAGTCTTCTCCTCTATCCACGGCTCAAGAAACCCATAGTGGGGAAAGTCGTCCCCTTCCTTGATAAAACGTCCGTTCAGCGTGGGTTCGTACTTCCCTACACTCAATTCTTCCTCCTCTGCCTTGTACCCTAGTTCGTATCCATGACGATTGTGGTTCATGGGGATTGGTTCTGAAATCTCTTGCAAAGTTTGTATCCACAACTTTGGGGTTCACATAGTTTTCTTCTTCATTCGTCAAATCTTGCACAACCTTGGTCTCGTCGAAGTCGAACTCATTTAGAAGGAGATCTTCCTCCCCATGTTGGATCTCGAGGAGTGTGGTAGTGTCACTAAATGGGTTTAGCAAGCCAGTTTCACCTGGTATGGTGATAGTTACTCTTTCCTTGATCAGTTTTATATTTTGGTGTAAGGTTGATGAAATTACTCTAACTGTTGGATCATGTAGCCACAATCTACCCAATAATAGATTAAACGAGGCTAGAACATCATGAACATGGAACTCTATCTCACTTTCCAATGGTCTGACGTTACAACGAAAGTTGCTAGGCCCAACACATCTCTCCTTGTATTATCATATGCCCGTCTTGTGCATTCAACTTGAAGTCTTGCCCCTTCAATCCCAAACAGTAAGCAGTTCGTAGTGGGCATACGTTGAGGGCAGAACCATTGTCAACCAAGACAACCAGCACCCATTTTCCTAAACACTTGATAGTTAAATGCAACGTCTTGTTGTGGGATGGCCCCTCCGCCGAAAAATCCTTATCACTGAAGGTAATGACATTAAACTGCTTCTCAGGTATGAGCAATCCAACCAACTGGTCAGGAGAGACATCGATCGGAATGTCTATGCTATTGAGAGCCTTCAAAATCGCCTGCCGGTGCTTATGGGAAGCCACGAATAGCCCCCAAATGCTCACATTTGTCTCCGTCTTCCTAAGTTACTTCAAGACTGTGTCTTCCTCTTCACTGTTATGCTTCTTTGCCTGATTTCTTGATTTCTCAATGCCCTTACTTGGCTGCCCCTTCTCTAGTTGTGCGAGCTTAAACTGCCTCTCGCTTCTTGTTAGATGTTCAACTTGCTCCTCGGGTTCCCGCAAACCCTCGAACTGGTCGGTTCTTGAATTTCATCCACTGGGTACCCTTTTCCTTGAAAGGCCCAAAAATTATCTGTGCTTGTCTTTCTTTGATTGTCTTCTTCAGTAATTCCTTCGAATCCTCAAAGATCCTCCTTGATTCCCATTACATTTTGCACAAACTAACGGGATTCTTCACTGATTGCAGTCCCTAATTTGAAGAGTTGTGGCAACGATACCTCATCAAACAGATCCTCGTAGACATATGGTGGGGTAGGGACCCAAGGTTTCCACGAGGTCCCATGGTCATACGGTTCCTCAATAATCAGGTGCCTTTTCGACACGTCTTCTCCTTTGTCGTACTCTACATTCCTGAATTCCTGCTCTATTTCTTTCAATGCCCACAGATTGTTCTCTTCTTTGTAAAATATTTCCTCTACGTTGAGAGAGCATAAAGCCAGCCCTTCGGGTAGAAGAGTTCTTGATTTCAGTTCCTAAAGAGAAACGATGTATACAAAAGGATCAAACATAGAACTTGCGATTTCCAACAGGTTCACCTGGGGTGAGTCATTCTCTTTCTCTTCTTGCTCCTCTTTCTTCTCAGTCTCCTTACTGATCGATAAATTATCTTCCTATCTACGTTTGATGTCATTCTCCTTTTCCTTCAAAGATTTCCCCTTCTCTGACATTGTTTTCTCTATCTCTTTAACCCTGAAACTTGGCTCGGCTTCCCCATACCAGGCTGCCCCTTTGTGCCATGCTATATCATCACTGGGGACGATTGGAACATGCCATTTGATGTCAGTTCCAGCTTTCTCCAGCTCATTTAATGCCTCAAGGTGTGCCAAATCCTCCCACAGATGTCTAATTTCTTCATCTTCTTCATCATTACCGTCGACAGGGGGAGGAACTTCCTCCTCATGGACGATAAAGATCGAAAAATTATCAAAATCATCATCTATCAAATCCTGAATAAGGTCGTTAAGCACCAATACCTCTTGACCGGTCAGCAGAAATACAATTGGCTTCGATTCTGTTGCGGAGTCTATGAATTTTGTGGGATCAAAAATTTTTGACCCTTCTTCAACGGCATTCACATTCTATTAGGTCACATGATTTGGCAGAGGATTGGTGGTTACATTCAGCTTCTGGATGGAAGTAAGTGGAGGAATCACCTTATTATCTATCAAATCTTGGATCTCATGCCAGAGCCTTATGTAGTTGCTGGTTAAATGACCATGCTCCTGGTGGAAGGCACAGTACTGTGTTAGATTGTATTTGAGCGGCAAAGAATTTGGAGGCGGGGTCAGCTCCAAAGGCTTTAGAAAATCTCTCTCAATCAAGCGGCTTAAAATAGAAGATAATGGGACAGTAATCTGGGTAAAGGTTCTCTTTTGGTTGCAGGGTGGATTTTGGATTGCTGGGTGGGTAGGTGGATTAGCTTGGTTTGGATTGGGATTCGGTAGGTTCACTTCATAGCTTCGATTCACAACATTAGTAGCATTGTTCGGGTTATTGGCATATGACTTTCAGACTGCTCTTTGGCTTGATTCTCCCTTCTCAATATTCCCAGACTACAGTGCATCCTCTATCTCTACCTCAGCATCAAAAACTTGTTTAAATGTCATCAGCGACTATGTTATCAGATATTTACAAAACTGTGGCTGCAAGTTCTTCACCGCCATCCTCACTTGTTCATTCTTGATGGGTCGGTCTGTCATTTTAACAGCCTTAGCTCTCCATCAGGTTAGAAACACGACGAAAGACTCCTTGTCCTCTTGCCGGGTAGTCTCAAATTCCCAAGTGGTAACGTTAAGCTGGATGTTATAGTTATACTAATTGAAAAATACAGTTGCAACGTCCTTTTAAGTCCTCGTGTTTGCAGTATCTAGAGATAGAAACCACTTCTAAGCGGCTCCATATAAAGACCACTGGAAGAGCTGAGCCTTCAACTGATCACTGATCCCATTGGTGACAAGGTTCCCACGTACATCCTTAGATGGATCCTCGGGTCTCCCGTTCCGTTAAACTTTTCCATATCGAGCATCTTAAACTTCTCGGGAAGCTTAGCATTAGGGAACAGACAGATTTCCTCCACATCCAACATATAATCTAGTTTGTTGGGCTCCCTTAGGTCCTACAGTTTCATCTCAAAGGTTATCTTCTACTCCGTCCTCTTGGCCGTTCGGAGGAACTGCATTGGGGTCTATAACCCGAGTTCGTAAAGCCTAGATCTATGCCTGACACTTTGTCTGAGTTCTGGTTTGATTGGTTACAGCAGTGTTAAACCCCTCGATTGTCTTCTTTAACTCTAAGATCGCCCTCATCATATTTGTCATAGTTAATTTCAAATCTGCCATTAGTAACTTCAGCTGATCTACATGTTTGAGTCTCCCACTTGGAGATTGGGCCCAAGTGCTTATAGGTTCTTCTCTACATAGAGCTATTATCCTGGGTCTCTAAATTGAAAGGGACTCATGTAAATTGAAGGACTCGTTAGCCAGGTCTAAACTCGAAACAAACTCGTGTTCGGCAACGGGACAGGTAAACGAGAACTAATCCTAATTAGGGTACTAACTATACAAACAAAAGCATCCATAAAAAGAAAATCATATAATCTTAAAAGATTTATTGATCCTAAAAGAAAGGGTTCTAAGAAGCTACATGCACATGAGAAGGCTAGTAGGTCTGCACTCAGTGTACCTTCTGAATAGAATCAAAAATATACCTCCCAATGCCAGGAATGGTGCAAGGCATGGTCAAATGGTACGCAAGAACTCTTTTTGCCGCATCTATGGGAGAATATGGCTAGAAAGCTTGCTAGCTTCCCCGATATAGCCTTGAAACAGTAAACTAACTAGGGTATCGGGTAGGCAAAGCGAGGGGTTTCGAGAATCAAGCACACAAATATGCAAATGCGAATGCAAATACCAATGAAAAGTTTAAGACAAGAACCATTAACATTTCAAGTTAAGCCCTCTTATGATTTTTTGAAAAACTAGTCCCCAGCATAGTCGCCAGAAAAACTGCGGGCACCTTTCGAAAGAAGGGAGGGGAGGGTGTTCCGGATATCTATTATTTTTAGAAAAATGTTCTCTTCTCTTTAAAATAGAAAATCCAAAATATCCAAACACATTTTTAAAAAAATAGAGTTGCCACTTGATTTTTGAGAAAAACCAAGAAAAAAAGAAGAAGGCTGCGGGACTTTTAAAAGCGTAACTAGAGAAAAAGAGAGTTCGGGGGCTAACGTATGAAAAGAGAAGGTGTTAGCCACCCTTTTCGCCCAACCGCGAGTTTGGCCTCTACTTTGTCAATGTCAATTCTTGTTGTAAACTTTTTAAAGGTAACATATATAAAATGGGAGGTTGAAGAGAGTTCAAACAAAAAGCAATCAAAGAAGCAAAATCGTAACTACGAATCTAGGATCATGCGACTTGGTTATTATTTCTAGATATTCCACATGTATTGTTCAAGCAAAGCAAAGCAAAAAACATGCGATGAGAAGCGGAGTAAAGCAAGAAAGGCCTAAGGGGGGATGTAACAATATTTCTATTTCTAATCATGCTATATATGTAAGCTGTACAGAATAGACAGAAGAGGTTTAAACACTGTTTTTAAGCTACCGAATGTATAAAAAGCTCATGGCCATAGCAACACATGTTGCGACCGTGACCAAATAAGTCACCAAAACATGCGGCCGTGATAAATATAGGGTTACCGCAAAAAACTAAGATGCAGAATGCTACGACCGTGACAAATAAATGTTGCGGCCAGGGTATTTTGGGGTCCAAAATGAGTATTTAACATACAAGGTCTAAAATAAACTTAAATATGTTGAGTATTCGAGATAGAGACCATAACCCATTAGATCTAGGTTAGATCTACCATCCTTGACTCCTTACAAAAGCACTATCTCTAAAAATAGAATGTACAGAATATTAAAACAAATAACAGAATGCTTAAAACACAGTTTTCATGTCACTGGCTTCACAAAACCTCACGACCGTAGCAAGATGATGTGGTGGCTGAAGGAAAACATCTAACGGTCGTTGCTGTAAGTTTAAGAAAACACACGGCTGTAACATTGAATGGTCTCAGCCATCATATTTTTAGAACTACAGAATATAAGGAATAGGATGTACAGAATGGAGACCACGACCCATTTAATTTAGAACAGATCTGCCATCTATTTTTCCAATAAGAACACGAGCCATGACAGAATATGTAAAACTAAACAAGAGAAAACGAAAACCTTAAGAACAAAAGGATAATAGAAAGTTTTAAAAAGGCTTACATACTTTTGGCCTAACAAAAAAGAAAATGACTGTTTTATACAAAGTAAAAAGTTACAGACATATTATTTATAAAGAAAACTTATACGAAAGTGCTTATATCGAAACAGATAATAAATAATCAACGGAAACATTGAAAACCTTATATATGACGCCCTCGAGAGAGAGAAAATGAGGGTGTATAGAAGAGTCATGAGTTCCTAAGGTTATCTCGTGTGAATATTCACCTCGAATGCCTGCTTTGATGTAAGAATGGGATACCTCCAAGTCAATATAAGCTTCAAGACCTCCCCGGTGCAAGTAAAACAATGATCATTATTCAAAAAGTATAGGACGAATATTGAAAATATCGGGTGGGATTCAAAATCAGCAGAGTTTTGTTATCCGGGCTCTTCTCCTCTCATTTCTGTGGAAAACGTCGCCTATTTCTAGGCAAGGTGGGAGCCCAGATAGCCTCTGGAATACTGCCACCTGTCCAAAAAGGTGTCAAAGTGGTGGCCTCTACCTTTTTGCTTTTGTACAGTGCCAACTACTACCTTTATGGAAATGAAAATGACAGCCATGACTTTCAAAAGTCGCGGCTAGGCTTAAAAAATGGCAGCTATTACAAAGGAAGTCACAGCCTGTTCTAAGGTTTTCAAAAAGGTGGTGGCCGTGAGGATAGGAATGTCACGACCTAAAGGTTTTTGGTGGTTTTCTTGGGTTTTGAACCAGCTTCCTGATTTTTCTTGTTAAGCAGTGTCATTGAGCATAATTATCATATTTTTGTCATTGGGGCGTATTCGAGGCAGGAGCCTAAGATTCAACTTGGTCAAATTAGAGTGTCTACAACTAGGGAGAATAAAACCCTTGTCCAATAACTCGTGGACCTACACCTTCAACTTTAGCAACTCGACCGGTGCAAAACGATACGAAGGTATAAAAATGGGGGTGATCCCCGGAATAAGGTCTATGGAAAACTCGACTTCTCGCCGAGGCGAAAGCTTAAACAAGTCGTCCAGGAACACGTCTAGAAACTCATAGACAATTTAGAGAAAAGATAGAGAAAAAGAGGTTAAGGCTATCACAGCTCCATGAACTAAGAGGTCTAGGCACTAAACCGTCGTGCCGGTTACCCATGAAATAAAAGACATCTCCCTCCGGTGTGCAAACAGACACTCGTCGTCGGTCACAATCGATAAAGGTGCGAAAGGTGGTCAACTAATCTATCCTTTGTATGGTATTGAATGAACTCACATCGAGCATGAAGAAATCTAACACTAAACGGTGGTCGAAAATCTCCATCTTACAGGCTCTATAGACACGTCTTAATATGATAGTCTCGCCAGTCGGTGTCTCTACACATAAGGTGCTACCCAAAACGTCTACCTCTAGCCCCAATGCAGATACAAATACGGATGAGATGAATGAATGCAATGCTCCGGTGTTAACGAGACCACTGGCCCATGAGCGGTACACTAAGAAGGTACCTCGGACGATCGATAAACTCGCTGTGGTGTCCGGCACGGCAGGTACTGTTAGGGTTGGTATACTGAAAATCATATTTTTAGAATTTAATATTATTTTAATAAAATTAATTTTTCTTTTTATGAGAATCTTTATAAGTAATGTATGTGTATCATTTCTTTAATCATATGCATGGATGTTCGATATTCTGTATATTATTTAATCGGTGTGTAGAGTACGGCTTACATACAATAGATCAGATTTTAGATTCTTGCAGAATATAAATTTTATGTTCATAGTTTAGATGAAAATGGACATACCATCGGTACAACTGTAGTACAAAATTTTAGCAGGCCTGTCTAGGTTACTAGGAACAGATAATAGAATCATCTATTGTTCTAACTCTTTGTACTAGTACACTTCATGTGTATTAACGGGACATTTGGGGTAATTAATTTTATACTGACTATATAAATTAATTCACACCTAAAGATTATTATGAATAGTGCTTATTCTCTTAATCCTGAAATAATTATTGATTTACATATATTTAATATTCGTTATTTTGATTCATTAGAGGGTGCGATCTTATATGGGTCTATATTCCCGGTGAGTTGAATGAAGGTATTATTTATATGAAAAATAAGAATTATTGACGGAATCCATATCCCGAAAGATCAGGATTGATGATACCTCCTAAAGGAAGCTTATAAGTTTTGACTAGGCCAAACCCTGTACGTGGATTTAATTATCCGGCGGTCAAATAAGTTAAGCAGAAGAGTTTAAGGAATATCCAGATACCGATTAAATTAAATTATCAGTAATTAAATTTAATTAGAAGGTATCAAAAATCTTAACGTGGGGAGAAATGGTAAACATTTAATAACAGGAGCTCAATGCTATATGGTCTTGAGATTATGGGTCAGAGTGCAATTATAGTTCTTTAGTGGTGTGAACTGTAATTCAGTATTTTATGAAAATGTAGAAATCGCTGCTAGTTTTCCATAAATGCAGATACTACTATAAGGTTTGCTTAATTGTAGAAACCGATGATACGTGTCTGTGTTTCACTAGAAATCTTACTCATAATTACTCTCCAGGTCCCTACTGTAGCTCCATAAATATGCGGGTAGGCTGAACCAATTTCATAACTTGTCTTCCAAGACTAAAATTGTTCAGGTTCTATCGGTACGCATTCTTGATAGATTGTAGCCCACCCTACATTCAAGAATTGCATAAGAGAATACAGTAGAAGATTTGACAGGAGCTTTGAATCGAATTCAAATCGTAGTTGAAGAATCGACCAGTAGAAATGTATTATTCTAAATTAACTTCAGGTGCACGGGTTTTTTTTTTATCGTTCGTCATCGAAAGTTGTATCTAGATCCTATTTCGGAGTTTTCCCTTCTAGTTATTTTTTTTATCGAAAATCGTTTACAAAAATAAAGATCTTCACAGTCTTGCCTCCAACAATTGGTATTAGAGCCGTTTTGTTTTTCATTTTCGATTATCGGGGCCGGGTATGTTTAGAACTGTTATTAACTTTATTTAGTAGGCGTTCTAATCCTGATTTTATGATCGTCATTTATTCATGTTTGATTGAATGGTTTGAGCATGATGATTATTTTTTTAATCACATGGGTTGACCGTGATAGATCGAATGTGAGCCTTCGGAGCATAGCATCGTTGTAATAGTTAGTTTTTATTTTTAAAATATCTATTTAGATTATTTAAGAATAGATTGATTATATCAAAGAAGCACTAGAAAAAACCCAAACGGGCGGCGGTTAAAGGTGGCGGCGCTGGTGGCCGGCAGCAGCATCTTCCATTCAGTTTTTTGACAATTTTCTGGGCTGTTTTTGAGCAATTTTTTGACAAAAAAATTTTACTTTTTGAGAGATTTCTAATGGTATAAAGAACGTCAAAAACGGAGTTCGGATGAGGTCGAAACGGCCTCAGGAAGTTGGCGGTTCCTGGCGACAGCAATTTTGGGCAATTTTTTCAACAATTTTTTGAGCTATTTTCGAGCAATTTTTTTTGTAGAAAAATAGTTATTTTCGAGAGCTTTCTTTCGGTATAAAGTACATCAAAAACGGAGCTTGGGCAATTTTTTCAGCCGTTTTTCGAGCAATTTTCAGTAGTTTTTTTGATATAAAAATTTCATATTAAAAGAGCTTTCCAACGATATAAAGCTCGTAAAAAATGGAGCTCGAATGAGGCGGCAGGAGCCGCCTGAAGGCGGTGGTAAGAGCGGCGCCGGTGGTGGCTGGTGGTGGCCGGCGGTTTCTCTCTCCCGGGACTGTTTTGTGTTAATTTTCTGATGTATACGAGGTTGATATGATATATTAGATAGTATCAGAAAAGTCTGATGCAATCAAGACGCTAAATCAAAGGCAAATAGGGATTGAAATAGCTAATTCTCTTAAGGAGATTAAAACACTTTAGTGTTTCACTTGAATCATAAAATCGAGATATATGCATATCATGTTTATATATATATGAATTGCTTGGATAATTGTATATCTATTTTATTTATCCTATTAATTTAATTAATTCGATAATTCAATTTTAATTAAAATATTTTGTAATGAAAAATAAAATTAAGTTTTTTTAATTAATTAATTTTAAATAAATGAAAATTTTTTAGATATTTTATTTTTTTACAAAATATCACATTTAAATGATTTTTCATAAAATCGGATATCTTGAAAAAATATAGAAATTAATTCCGAATTTTGAATTAATTAAATAAAAAAATATTTAATCGAAATAAATTATTATTTTTCAAAAAATGCGGGACAAAAAATCAAATAAATAAATACCTTTAATCACTACCTTAGTTGAAAATATGGAAGAAAAACTGTGCATTTATTAAATTTTATTTGTTACGCATTTAAACACAAAAAGATGGTTTGATAAACTAGAATCTTTGAAATTGTGTACACGAAAAGATATTTGATTCTTTTAGATCGTGTGATTTTCGAAATTAATAAATTTATTTTAATTAAACGAATTTTTGTAACTCTAAAAAATATTTTAAAAATCTAAGTGGGAGATAAAATTTATTCACAAATAAATTCTGCGGTCTCCATCACCAGTTTGTAGGCGATGCAATTAAACCCTACGTGTCGGCAGTAAGACCTTCCTCTCCAACGGATAGATTAATTGCGTTATCGCCACTACAAACCTCCTTTAAGGATAATTCTAGATAATTGTTAGAGTGGATTACTTCTCCAACTAAAGGGTTCATTGCGAAGCGATTAATTTGAAATTAGGTGATGGTTAACACTTAGTTATATATAATAGTATCCTCTCCAACTATGTCACTTCTATTATATATTGGACCGAAGCTATGTCAGCTATTTAATTTTACTTGGCAAGTTCAGTTGCTTAGATAGTAAAATTAAAAGAAATTGGCATATCTAGTCTTATGAAAGATAGTAGACATCCTTCCAACGAGACATACTATTATTAGGTTATCAGGTTGCTGGCGAATTAATTTTAAAATGGTAGAGGGAACCAAATTAAAATGAATTAAAAGTTTTGCTCATCATAATTAATGATTTTTTTTAATTATGTAATTCTCAAGATTAAAATGACATTCAATCCACTCGCTTCTATTCTCAAAGAAAACATACTTATGGGATCAAATTATGTTGAGTGAAAATGAAACTTGGACATTGTCTTATTTTCCAAGGATTATAAGTTTGTATTAACTGATATATGTTAACTGGTACCTGATGTGGGGGCAACTGAACAGGTACCTGATGTGAGGGCGACTAAACAGGAAACCCAGGCCCATCAGAAGTGGCAGAAAGCTGATCAGATGGCTCGCTGTTACATTTTGGCTTTAATGTCAAATG